>JAJHUR010084792.1:0-27447 GCA_027495735.1 Lutjanus campechanus
GCGGCAGCATCTGCTGCAGCTAATGGGGATCCTAATAAACTAAACTAAACAGATCACAGTGCGTCTACAAATGCACAAAACATTTACGTATTTTGGAACTGAGCGACAGTATAGATTTTATTTCTTTATGATTCAAGCAACTTGTTGAGATCTAGAAATTATTTAAATTTTCCAGATATTTTGGACATGATTTGACTTGACTGTTCCTGGTTTCCTGGTTTTAAAGGCTGCATTTCAGCAATGTGATGTAATTTTCTGAACTTATCAGACTATTTTAGCTGTTCTGTTATTTGCCACGTAGTCATTATATCCACATTACTGATGATTATTTATCAAAAATCTCATTGTGTTCATATTTTGTGAAAGTACCAACGGTGATCTCTACACACTTGTTGTAACATCAATAAATATCAGTATTGAGGTATTCGATCAAAAATATTATGATATTTGATTTTGTCCACATTGTCCAGCCCGAATCCCGATTGACAATCCATTTACTAATCTAAAGTTTTAGCAGTGTTTAAAGGCAGAAGTCTGATCAGTATCTTTAAATGGAATTAATAACTGCTCTGCAATTTTTTAGACTTTGCCAAGATGTCCAGTGGGCTGGATTGGACCTTTGGTGGGCCAGTTCTGGTCTGTGGGCTGTATGTTTGATAACCCTGCTCTAGATGGTTATAATTACACAAATTCTGTTCAAACTACCTTTATTGCATTTGTTAATGGATGATAAATCCTCAGTGGTGTTTTTTTAAACCTGTCTTTTGAAGAATTAGTTCAAAATAAATGAGTCAACTTGCTGAGGTCACAGAAAATTCAACAGTAAATTGTAAAAATGACCTTTGGAAGTTCTCAGCATGTCACGAACCAGAAGAGACACAAACAAAACACTGATTTAATGGTAGAATCAGTTGGATTTGTTCAAGCTGTCTGTAAATGCACCAGAAACATAGCTTATTGTTGTATCTTATTCCCAGGATATAAAATACTGACGTATTAGGTTGGTAATGCGTCCTGAACACAGCAAAATAATGAAAAAAGAGAAGAATTACAGGCAGAGGGCTGCAGGGTCTCTGCAGATACAGGCGCCATGTTTACATCTATAAAGTCTATACATTGTTTATTTTCTATGGGAAAATATTGCATATTATGCCTGTCAGCACTTTATTTGGAAGGCCACAATCATGAAGAAGTCATGAAGAAGCAATGCTTTGTTAATCATGATTACAACATTGGAATTCAACAGAATACATGAGCGCTGTTGACTGTGACCGTGTCAGATTTTTTTTGTCCTGTCCCTTTAAGTGCAGACTTATCTGTGAAGAAGACATAAACATCATTAATAACTCATAAATCACGATGACTGAAATACCACAGTTGCTGCATTAATTAACTTATTGTTCTTGCATTAATGATGCATGAGATACTGTTAATCCCTCTATATCCTTGATAGTTCATGAAGTGCCACATGAATGAATTCATGCCTTTCATTGATAAAGTCGTGATAATTCATCTTACTGTAAAGTGTTAGGTAAGGCCAAAATAATTCTCTTGATGGTTATGTTCAAACTACCTTTATTGCATTTCTGGATGGACGTTAATTCCTCAGTGCTGTTTTAACTCATCTGTGGAAGAGTTTGCACAAAATAAGTGAGTCAACACGCTGAGGTCACGGGAAATTCAACAGCAAATTGTGAAAATGACCTGTAGAAATTCTCAGTATGTCATGAGAGCAATGTTTGGATTTATGTTAACCAGGAGAGACATAAACAAAACATTGTTTTAATGCTGCGATCCCCAGTTTTAAATCTACTGATTTAATGGTTGTATTTTATTTTGTAGATCTGTTGCCTGCCAAAAATGGAGAGGAGCAGACCATACAGTTCCTGCTGGAGGTCGTGGACATTCTCACCAACTACGTCCGGAAGACGTTCGACAGATCCACCAAGGTGCTGGACTTCCACCACCCTCACCAGCTGCTGGAGGGCATGGAGGGCTTCAACCTGGAGCTCTCCGACCAGCCCGAGTCTCTGGAGCAGATCCTGGTGGACTGCAGGGACACCCTGAAATATGGAGTGAGAACAGGTGAGAACAAAGAGGCCCGAAGGCACTGCTGCGATCAATAACTCTCATTAGCTTACATGCCAGTGTAATGATTACAGATAAGCCATTTTCTCCCTCAGACTCTCACATGATTAATTGTTTTCTGGGGATTATGTTGCTTTGTTGTCTCTTTATCAATCGCAGGTCACCCCAGGTTCTTTAACCAGCTGTCCACTGGATTAGACATCGTCGGGTTGGCAGGAGAGTGGCTTACCTCCACAGCCAACACCAACATGTGAGTCCTGATATCAGGGTTGGGACGGTTACTTTAAAAATGTATTATGATACTAATTACCCGCTAAAATGTAGTCAGTAACGTAATCAAAACACAATATTTAAGTAATGTAACTTGGATTACCTCAATATCAAATAATGTTTAATGTTTGTTATAGGTTTAGAAGTCATTTGTGTAGCATTAATTTACATTAAAAGTGATAATTAAGCACATTCAAATATACTTTGTTAATTAGTTATTCACTCTTCACACTCAAACTAAAAGTAAACTGCCATAAACCTATTCCATCCCAAACACTAGCTTAATATTTTTCAGTAGTAGCAGTAGAGGTAGTATTGACAGGGTCGCTAGCTAACTGGATTTCTGTGTCGCTAACGTTAGCAATTGGTTTTTGTAGCTAATGTTAGCGAATGTTTTTTGTAGCTAACGTTAGTGGTTGGTCTGTGTAGCTAATGTTAGCAGTTGGTTGGTGTAGCTAACATTAGCAGTGGGTCTGCATTATTTTTTTCCCAAGACTGTCCCACCTAGTCCTGCTATACTGTGCTGTGATAAGCTACTACTATTCAGCTGTGATTGGCTAGTTCTTGTTCCCTCAAGTCCACGTGATTGCCTTTCTAATGTTGTAAAAGGGTCTATTTTCACCATAAACCATGATCTTTTCATAAACCTACCCACCTAGTTTTTGCGCCTAACCTTAACCAAACTGTGACTAAAAATTGAAAATAATAAGTCAACTCATTATTTTCAAAAAAAAAAAAAAGTTAGCTTGACATTTTCACACAGGACGCAAAGCCGCCTCCTCAGCAAGACTGCTGTGTTTGATCCATTGATCCACAACAACCTCCTTGCTAAACTTTTCTCAACTGTCAGTCTACACAGACTCACAGCCAATCAGAGCACAATAGTTGTAGCTAATCACAGCACGGCAGAAACAGTCTTGGGGGGGGAAAATAATGGCGTTGGCCTATGTAGCTAACATTAGCAGTTGATCTGTGTAGTTAATGTTAGCAGTTGATCTGTGTGGCTAAGGTTCGTGGTTGGTCTCACCTGCAAATGTTTCTTTAAATTAGATGTTCAGTTCTTGGATGATGACAGCATTTTCACAGCTGAAGGCAGAACTGTCTCTGCACTGTGATGTTGTTCCTCTTTTCTGATTTAAAGACAAAATAATGTTGAAATTTCCACCCAGTGAAGCTTTTTTCACTAGAGGCCATGAGAATGAACAGACTGTAAGATTAGCTGGTTTCACTGAGACGACAGTGTTGTTGTGAGACTCGGGTTGCAATGCGTGCACACTGCACATGGTAGTTCTTTATTTTATTTTAGTTACCTTTTTTTGTATCCTAATAATGTAATCCCATTACATTACTCCCCAAGCCTGCCTGTGATTCATTGATCCGTTAAGTACTTCAACAATCTTTGTACTCCACAAACACAGTCATGCAGATAATGACTGAGATACAAGAATTAGATCCAGTCTGGAAGTCATTAGGTTCATTTTATTCTACTTTTTAAAAGCTTTTTTGTTTTTAAATGGCCCTTGCAGAAGTGAGAGGCTCTCAGTTAGAGGAATACTTGAAGTGACATACAGTAATTACTGTCTTTGGCTGAAGAATACCCTGCACGCTCTAATAAATTGTCAATCAAGCAAGAAAATAAAAAGCACAAAAGAAGACATTTGTAGAGCAGCTCCCTGCAGTATTGTCAGCGTTGGCCTGTTCTCAGGCTGTGGTCACATAATTCAGCCCTGCAGGGAAACTAAATTGCATATTGATTCGCATTCACAGTTTACATGCTGTCTTTGTTTCATGTAACGTTAGTTCCTGTGACATAACAGTGCCAGGAGGGGACATGACATGCCCCACGGACCATCTGTGCACAATATGGACAGCCATCACGGGGGCGCAGCAATGACTTTTTTACCATGACTGTAAATCTTTTGTTTTTCATGGCTCTGTGTCAGAGAGGTGTTGCTGCATCTCTGTCATCATTCTAAAGGCTGTAATTGGCGGTGGCATTTTGTACCTTCATGTATGTAAATTGAGTTGAACAAAACATATTTCATTGGGTGATTTTATTTGATTGCATTTAATTATAATAGTGTATCTTATAGCTCAGTGTATGATGATTAACTTAAGAGAAAAAACTTGGCCCGTCCTGGCGGAAAAGTGGCCCAAGATACATACCATCTGTCCCAGTCCAGTTTCTTCTCAAGTCCAGTCAGAGACATTGTCACAAATCATATCCCTTTCTCTCCCACCACGTTCCAATTTCCATTAAGGTATCAATGTAATTTAATTATCATTATACAACACAGGGTTGCACAACAAAATTAAAGTTGGAGTCCCATCACGCTACACAAACATTGAACGGGACCAATTTGCAATAAGACTAACACTAATGACTTTCAAATGGTTTATAATTATTAAACAGAACCCCTGCACAGCCAGTAGAAAGGATCGAGTGCTGGTTGGTCACAGGAACATTTCAGGTTTACAATTATGTTATTAATTAAGTTGTAACACTTTATAAATGATAAAATTAAATAAATAAAATTAATAAACAATAATATACAAGTTATAACACAGTTTTTCGTTTGGCAAGATTCAGTTACTGCTTACGACTAATTAATCTTTCACATTTGTTGATGACTAAGATTGTGTGATCAGTACAACAAATAAAGGAAGATTATAAACTGTGCTACATGATATGCCAAATGAAATTGTTTGATATTAGATATAATATCTAATATATATAATTCGGGCATGTCCAAACTATTCCATAAAGGGCCGAGTGGCTGCAAGTTTTTCTTCCAACCAATCAGCAACACACCTGATTTGAGTAATCAGCTGTTTGAAGACTGAAATCAGATGATTAAATGAGTTGAGCTCCAGTGTGCTCCGGCTTGGTAGGAATGAAAACCTGCAGCCACGTGGCCCTCAAGCAGTCTTATAGCCCTGAGGGAAGAAGCTGCTCTTCAGTTTGGTGGTACAGCACCGGATACTTCTGCGTCTCCTTCCAGACAGCAGCAGGATGAACAGGCTGTGATGGAGCGGGTAATGGCAGCGTATAGCAATTACAGTATCTAGTATATTTCTATCAAGTTTATAGAAGGTACAAACACCAGAAAAGGAGAATTTGTCGATTTTATTTGCTTATTTAAAGGATTAAAATTGATATATAATGCATAAGCAAATTATTTACTTTACCATTAATAAAGTTATAACTTCTAAACTCTTTGTAAAGCCTGTGTGAGAATGTAACAGAGGTTTCAGGTGTCACACCAGCTCAAACCTTTATTACGAGGCTCTGCTATAAATCTTAAACTTATATGACTCATATGAACATGTCTCCACAGCTTTTTTTCAGCCATCAGTCTGTCTCTCTCTCAGCCCATCTCAAAGAAACACTGCAGTGAGCTTCTGTCTGTCTTATTGGCGACATCAGCGAAGATGACTTGAACCAGAGGGTGGAGGTTGCTTACATACTTGTAATTTACCTTTATTAATTACTCCATCAACCTTAATTACCCCTGGCAGATATTGACTGACACTAATAGACTGACAATCACATCCAGGTCTTACATAATCAGGACGAGTGAGCGTCGTCTGCATGAATGAATGCGGTGAAATTAATGTGCGACATCTGCGAAGTGGCATCTGACTTGTTTATTCTTTCCCCTCCACATTACTGTATGCTGAAGACGCTGTGGGGCACAATGCGACATTCTGTAATGTTCCACTGATTCATTTACTTTCTTTGCATGAATAGACAGATACTTATGTAATTAGAAGAATATTGGTCAGGAGAAGATGGATGAGCCTGCCTGTGCTGTAATTCCAAATCGACTGTGCTTTTCTCCGAGGCAGAGAGGTTTTTAATGTACTCTGATGATGTGGAAAAAATTATATAGGCTACTTGAGAGGATAAAACATGAAAAACAATCCTGCAAATAGAAAATTAAAGGCACCTGAAACAACTTTGTTTTGCGAGTGTACCAGCAGACCAATGTTATTATGTCCAATGTTTTTAATAATGCTAATAATCACATTAAAAACAGATTGTTCATGTTTTGAATATTGCTGCATCAATGAGCCTAAGACTGTGTCATTGCACTGCAGCAAAAGACCATCTCTAAAACAACAAGATGGTGTTGCCACTGAGGTGTGACTGTGTACATAACTCTTTATCTGTTCCATTTTTACTGCCGGCGCAGCATGCTCAGTAACCATGCTGTGCAATTAGAGTATACAAATGCATGTTGTTAAATATTATATTGATCCCATCAGTTCCTCCTGCAGTCTGTGGATGAAATGGAATTTTACTCTAATAAAACTATTTATATACCACCTTTCAATTAACACACAACAAAAAAACAAACAAATAAAAAGTTAGGATCATACTGTATGTTCAATCAAGAATGAAAAGGGTCTTCACGTTGCTTTATCATGTGTTTTTCTGCTTCGTTGCAGGTTTACCTATGAGATCGCCCCCGTCTTTGTGCTCATGGAGCAGCTGACGCTCAAAAAGATGAGGGAGATCATTGGCTGGCCTGATGGAGAGGGCGATGGAATATTTTCTCCAGGTGAGAGCCGAACCAGTGACTGAACAGCAGCTCAGTAACTCTGAGCCCTTATGCAAACACGCCAGGCTTCATATCATGCTTCACCAGATATTAGCAGATGATCTAGTTTAGCTTTCTTCTGAATCTGTAGTTTTCACTTTTAAAAGATTTCATCTAGCATCTAGCAGCTGAGATGTTTTGCTTAAAAGTAGCAATATGGCAGTGTGGAAATACTCTTTTACAAGTAAAGGTCACACGTTTAAACTTTTGCCAAAAGTGTTAGCATCAAAATCATTGACTGGATAAAAATGGACGACACGTCTCCACTTCCTCCCATTGTACAAAAAGTGTTTGCTCTCTACCATTGTTGGTTTCTGCAGGAGGAGCGATCTCCAACATGTACAGTGTGATGATCGCCAGATACAAGTTCTTCCCTGAAGTCAAGACCAAAGGCATGGCAGCTGCTCCCAGACTGGTCCTCTTCACCTCAGAGCACGTTAGTCTGTCTCTGTCTTACTGATTATTGTTATCTGACCATTTAAGCACCTTTATCGTCAAAATGTGACAAGTAATATCAGTGTCATGTGTGTAAATCCGACCTGAATTGTGACGGATGAACATTTGTTCTTGCAGAGTCACTATTCCATCAAGAAAGCCAGTGCAGCTCTGGGCTTCGGGACAGAGAACCTGATCCTTCTGAACACAGATGAGAGGTTTGCTTTATACTTGATGCACATGCAGATAGTCTAATAAAAAAAAAATCAAACATCTGGATGACTTAACTACTGTTTCCTTCTTTTCCAGAGGGAGAGTCATTCCCGCTGATTTGGAAGCCAAAGTAATAGAGGCCAAACAAAAGGTGAATGTCAGCAACAGTGACTCCGACATCAACTTATTTATTTGCTTCTTAGTGACACAATGAGAAACACTCGTCTGAGCTGAGTTTACTTGCAGCGAAGGAAACACCAGAGCAGCGAGGTTATTTCAGTAAGGTTAATGCATCTGTCTGCTCACATGTGATGCTGCTCCGGTCTCTAAAGTACCTCTCCTGGAAGTGTTCTTCAAAGATAAAGTGATGTGCAGACTAGAAGAAATAGAAAAACAGCACATACAGACGTCAGAGTGAACCTAATACCTTGAATTCAGACCAGACCTGTAGCGAAGATCTTTTGTTTTCTTCTCCCAATGTACTTGTTTGCAGGGGTATGTTCCGATGTTCGTAAATGCCACTGCTGGTACCACCGTCTACGGAGCCTTTGATCCCATCAATGAAATTGCAGACATCTGTGAAAAGTACAACATGTGGCTTCATGTGGATGTAAGAAAATATTGATCCTCTTCAGTACAAACAAAAAACATTTTAAGGTACTGTGATAGACGTTATTTTCTCCTTACTGTTATACATATGTTGTCTCTTGTGCAGGGTGCGTGGGGAGGAGGTCTGCTTATGTCCAGGAAACACAGACACAAGCTGAATGGAGTAGAAAGGTAAAAGAACGCAACACATACAGTAAATGAAAATTAAAGCTTGGGTAGGTAATGTATTTCAGAGGCACTCTTTGTATATTTGTTTAAATTCTCTTACACCCTGACACCAATTAACAAATTAAATGGTCTGACATTAAAGAAAAAACTGTCACACAGCTTTAATGAGCCCTTTAATAAACATTTTATTCGCCCTGAATTAAATTATTTGGTCTACCTGCCTACCTGCGCACACTCCAGAGCGGAGTCTTCCACAAGCATAGGCAGATATATTGCTAAAGCTAAATTATTGTGATATTGTTTATTATTCTTTTCCTTTTTATTTCACATTTAACATTTACTGTTTACTGTATATTATATTGTATGTATTATGTATAATATGACTTTTTGCTTTGGCAACATGTTTGATCTAAAATGTCATGCCAATGAAACTGATTAAATTGAAACTGAATATTGCTAAAGCTGTAGCGAGCTAGTCGCACGGCAGAGAAAGTGCAGCCAAAATGCTAAACATGCTGCCTTGACAGATGTATTGAAAACTGCCATGTTTGTAGTTGGATACGGTTATCAACTCGTCTTCCAGCAGTAGTCAGGCAGCGTGCGTTAGCTTTGGGATTTTTTTGGTTGGATAGTTTCAAAATCTAGTTTACTCTTGCTGGTTTCTCCAACGTTACCTTTAATGTAATACAGGAAAACATGTTTTTTAAAGAGGGACACCAATTTTACAACAGTTCAATCGTTCGGTACCTGTTGCGTAACACCAAGCTTCTTAAGTCTGAGAAAAGAAACCAAATGACATCATCAGGCCATATTCTAACCATAATTAATACATTTTTAGGACAAAAACCTGTTAAACTGGGGGGTGAGCATTTACCAGTTCCATTTACCTTGGAGGTCGGAAGTTCGAACTTGGAATGACGTCACAGCTGTTGACCACGTTCCAGTAAAACAAGTCAGAAAAACCTTGTTTTGCGCTCGATAAGAACGTGTTCTGCAATATTTTGTGCATTCAAGCAATGTGACAACATGCCCACAGACAGAACTGTGTGTATGACTGATTTAAAAAGACACAAGCCTTAATAAACAGTTTTCACAACTGTTTATTGGTGGAGCAGCCATATTGGATTTTGAGATCAGGCTTGGTGTGGTTCTGATTCGGATATCCGACGTCAGGGGGCGTTATAGTTAAAATTTCCGACTGGGAACTCGGAAATTCCAACGTCCCAGTTCAAATGGAACGTAT
This sequence comes from Lutjanus campechanus, assembly GCA_027495735.1. NCBI lineage: Eukaryota > Metazoa > Chordata > Actinopteri > Lutjaniformes > Lutjanidae > Lutjanus > Lutjanus campechanus. Next base: position 9,631 of record JAJHUR010084792.1, read on the forward strand.
CATAGCATACAGTAGACACGAATGAGTTGCATTTTTGGAAAAGTAGGACGCAGTGTTTTGGGGTGCTTGACCCATACTTTTGAATTAAGAACAGGATATCTTGTGCTGTGCTGTTTTAATTTTGACAAATCTTTTTTTAATCTATCCTTTCTTCTAGTCATTTTTTAGATTTACATTTTATGCTTTTATTATGTTGCAGACGGTAGATAGAGGAGAGGAGAGAGACAGATGGGGAATAACATAAAATGAAACTTTGTAAGGATGGAACAGGTGGCTTTGCCGCTCATGGTTGGCACCTCAACACTTCCCCTACAAGGCCACCCCAGCTCCCCTGTCTTCATGGAAATACAATCCTTTTTTTAAATTGCTGCAGTCCCCCCTTTAAAGTCTGGGCTATAATGATGTACATGACCACAGATGTTTCAGTCTGTATCTTTCAGAAGACAAACATGTGCAGTTATTTCAATAAAACAGAAAGGATCAGTCTCTTCTTAGATTGCCACTTGTGTTCCTAGACTTGAGACACACACACACACACACGTACGCACACAGTGTGGTGTTTACTGTTTCAATATCTGTGCAGGGCCAACTCAGTCACCTGGAACCCTCATAAAATGATGGGAGTGCCGCTGCAGTGCTCAGCCATCCTGGTCAGAGAGAGGGTGAGGAGACGGTGTTTTTCCACTTGCCTGCTGCTCACGATAACACTCCTGCACACACAGATGGTTTTCTGCTGCCGTTTGGTAACCTGACTGTTTCCTTCACTGTGACTGTGTCCCGCTGCAGGGGTTATTACAAGGCTGCAACTCCATGTGCGCTGGTTACCTCTTCCAGCCAGACAAACAGTATGACGTCACATACGACACAGGTGACAAGGCCATTCAGTGTGGACGCCATGTCGATATCTTCAAGTTCTGGCTCATGTGGAAGGCAAAGGTGTGCGATTTATCAGTTATTTTCTTCTAAAGCCTCCAACAATCGTGCTGCCATGTAATGTGATGGTAACAACTCTTTATTCTTTTCCTTTTTCAATCTCCCCAAAAGGGAACCGTGGGATTTGAGCAGCATATTGACAAGTGCCTGGATCTGTCAGCGTACCTCTACAATAAGATAAAAAACAGAGAGGGCTTTGAGATGGTGTTCAACGCAGAGGTGAGATCTTTATTTCCACACACAGGTCAGGTCACGTCATTGGTATCTGTCCTGGGTCTTTTAAAAGTTTTAATATATATATTTCTTAAAACGCTAAATTAAAGTGACAAATTGTGTAGTTGTGTGGTGTGTTTTGAACAAAAGTCGGTATGCATCATCTCGCCAGCTGAGCTGAACCGCTCTACATCTGTAGCTTGTTATATAGTACGTATTGTTTTGGTATATGTTTTATTTAAAGACATTTTGAGACAAGTGAAGGCATTTTAATCACTGTTTTCTGCTGTCATGCCATGTGCAACTTTTAGATTATGGCTTATTGTTTGGATAAACCTGAATAATTAGTGTTAGAACACTTGAGAGGTAATTAAGGGCAAAACCTGAAAGATAGTGCAGTTTGTTTGCCATTAGCCATATTTTTGATTTATCTTGTGTTGGATTCCAGTCCAATTTTCATCTATGTGTTGGCACTGACATTATTTCTTAGTGGTTATTGTTTAGTGCCCTCCACACCGAGAACTATAACTATAAAAAATATTGTTCTAAAATCGTTCTAACTCAAGTGGCTGGAGGAGTCCTTTATAGTTGTTGTGTGGACTTTTTTTTTATAGTTTTAGTGACAGTTCTTGGTGTAGACCGCCCTTTAAAATGAATTAAAATGCATAGATTTAGACTATACTCTTCAAAACTTCTCAGGGGGCATACCCTCGACTCCTACTGGCATTGCTATGCCTCATGACCTCAGTATTTCTAAATACTGAATATAAACCAAAATTAATTCAATACTCAAGACAATCAGCTGCAGCAACACAGGAAAACTGTCTAAACACTTCTTATCTGGGCTTTTCTGCTTCACTGAACACCTGTTTGTCTTTTGTGACAAACGACTGCAACAATTTATTTAATATCTTTGCTTGGTTTCGGGATTGATTGAGCCATTTTGCATTGCTGACAAGTTGACAAGAAAAGCTGAAATTACAGAAGGCAGTTTTTTATCAGTGCTCATTACAAATGTTGTTCCCATTTTCTCTTATCAGCCACAGCACACTAATGTGTGTTTCTGGTATTTTCCACCGAGCCTGCGTGGCCTGCCTGATGGTGAGGAGAGGCGGGAGAGGTTGCACAAGGTAATGACTCATCAATCTGCACATTTCGAGTTCCCGTGCCCTCTTAGATTGATTCACATAGTGTCTACCAGTGGTGGAGGAAGTGTTCAGATCCTTTAATTGAGTGAAATTGCTAATACCACCCTGTAAAAATACTCCATTACAAGTAAAAGTCTTGTAATTAAAATGTTACTTAAAGCTACTACAAGAAGTTTTTAACTGGTTATGAAACAGTCTAATACTGATGACCTACATATGCAAACAAGACCATCCACGAGAGGATCAGCCATTTCTATGTAGTTGTTCACCATGAGGTCGCATTCTCCTTGAAATCAGGTGAAACAAGCCTGTGTTTACATTCGACAAATTCACAGTGAGTAGTTTGTAAGCCAGTTTAAAGGAGGAAGGAGGAGATTATTTAGATAATTCTATTTTTGATGATATATTTTGTGTTTCTGGCGATGGAAATACAGCCTCTTTTGTCCACAGGGGTCTCCAAAATTAACAAAATATGAAAGTTTATTGTAGCTTTAAGTAAAACTAAGTGTAATCAGGAAAATGTACTTCAAGTAATAAAAAGTAAAAGTACTCAATGCAGAAAATGTCCCATATGACTGTTATACTATTATGTATGATATCATTAGTTTATTATTACTCATTAAAAATAGAGAGAAATGCCGTCAGGATCACCCAGAATCCAATCATGACACTTTCACAACGGTCCAAGCCACCACATTAATAAAATGATTAAAAGAAAAGCCACAAATCTTCACATTTTAGAAGATGGAACCATGAAATTATTTCACATGAAAAATGACTTGAACAACTGGCAAAAACGTGGCCAAGTCAGTCGACTTATTGATTGATTGAGCCGATCATTTCTGCTCTACTTGTAAGTACTGTTGGTGGTTAGTTTAAAATAAAACATCGTATGTTAGAAGAGTTAGTGTGGTTTTTAGACAAAAATAAAAAATTATAAAGCAACTAAAGCTATCAGATGAATGTGGACATGTAAAAGGTACCATATTTCCCTCTGAGTGGTAATGAAGTAGAAGTAGAAAATGGCTTTAAAAGAAAAGACTCAAGTAAAGTACAAGTACTTCAAATTTGCTCTAAAAGGGATAGCTCAGATTATTTGATAGATATACAGTTTAGTCAGTTTGGAGATCGAATGTTTAGCAGATCCCATCAGAAAAGTCTGTCTGATGGCAGTAAAGCTGTGAAAATATTTTAAATATAACACACACTTAAACTGATATTGATTTTCTTTTCGGTGGACCTTTTTATACTGACCCTATCCACAGCAAACTATCCTTTCAAGTACAGTACTTGAGTGAATACATTGAGTTACACTCCATTGGTGTCTACTTAGATTTAGGGATTCATGCAGTAAAGTCAAGGACATTTGTGTGTGCATAGCTTGCAGAGTTTGGATGGTAACACGGTGTGTTTTCCACAACAGGTGGCCCCAAAGATCAAGGCGATGATGATGGAGTCTGGGACTACGATGGTGGGCTACCAGCCACAGGGAGACAAGGTCAACTTCTTCCGCATGGTCATCTCCAACCCCGCCGCCACCAGGTCAGACATCGACTTCCTGATCGATGAGATCGAGCGACTGGGGAATGACTTGTAAGACCCACACCTAAGCCCCTTTTTTCGTCTCCCCAAACACTGGCCCTTTTCCGACTCTGGAGAGCCTCAAGCTTGGCTTCGTGTCCCTTTTGTCTCATAAAGACATTGAATTTTTTGCTTACAGGTCTTTTCCGGCAATGCACAAGAAATAATACGCCATGTGTGTCTCTTTTCTGTCTCTTCTGTCTTTAGCAGCGATGACATATATTCAAAACATTTGCACACAAGTTTATCTGAGTAAAAAAGGACATAAGTCAAAACATGAGAGAATCACAGAAGATACACTGGTGTTCTTGCTAAAGCGTACGTTAAAGGGACAATTCACCTCAAAATCAATCATTTTCCCTCTTATCTGTTGTGCTAACTATCCTTGTAGATTTTTTTTTTTGGTGTGAACGAGTTTTGGAGATATGGGGTGTAGAGATATCTGCCTTCTCTTGAATATAATGGCCAAAAAATAACATCTGGAAAAAAAAAAAAACAATCCACAGACTGTTGTGTGCAGTTTCATGTAGGAACAATTTTTTTTCTACTGAAAAGAAAAGAAAAAAATGTTCAGAAATGGTATTTCATGCCATGGGTGGTGGGGACTATAAACATGTCTCAGCTGGAGCTAAAACGACGGGGGAGTGGGTTGCCTGTAGAGTGGTGTGGGGTTACTTCTCATTACTACAAAGTCTGCTGCAACCCCAGAGTAATTAAGTAAAAGCCGTCAGTTTCTGGCACATGCCGCTGCCAGAGGAGTGCTGACTAAGATTACAGCGTGGGAATAAATTATAAAATAATAGATTTGTGTGTATTTCTCACATTTCTCCTAAATGACTCACTTTGTTAAAAGCTGCTTACTTCATTTTGTCACTGTCTGATGAAAACTGCTTATCTCCAGAATGTCAATTTTTCAGGAGCTAAGAAAACAGCTTTGTTTTCCGCTTTGTGGCAATGCATTTTTTCAGATGATCTAGTGGCTTTGTGAATGGTTTGTTTGGCTTCAGAAATAGAAATGTTTCAACTCATGGTGGAAAAAAAAAATCAAAATCACCAAACCTGGAGATCTCCGAAATTAATAATAAATAAGTAAATAAACAGAACTGGGACGTCCCAGTTCTGCACGACTGAATAGTTCCAACATGAAACTGTCTACAACAAGGTCGGATTATCTTGATTAACTCAGTCATGATTTAATGGAAAGAGGCAGCAGTGTTGAATTTTTCAGATGTATGTTTTTGGCGCTTTGAGCACCATAAAGCGAGTGTCATGTAGTCCCATTATAGTGGAGAGAAAGCGGACAGCTGCATCTACAGCAACTCACACCAAAATATTTTAAAATAGCACTACAGGTGAGAGGAAAAATATGCATTTTTTCATTTGGGGGTGCACTGTCCCTTTAAGTGAAAACAAACCTTAATAATGTTTATGTAAATATGAAATGGCAAGAATATCTGATCCTTTAAATGATTCTTTCTATAGCAGCTATTAAAAAAAATGTCATTTTACTGTTGTACCATATGAAAATCAATATTAAAAACAGAACGAGATCAAAATATTTTTTCACAAGAAACAGAGCACAATATAGGGAACCTTACTGCATTGACATAACTGGTATAAATGTAAAATATATACAGTATATATAAATATGATGTACTGACTGTTGGTGCTCCATGTCGTCTATGTAATTATCAAGCCAGATGCACCGCCACATTGTACCCTAGCTGTTCCCTTTGATATTACATAGGTGGAAATAAATATATAACACAGTCATTGTAACAAGTACTGTACTTGGTCGCTGTGTTTTTAGAGATTTTTGTGTAGATTGTGTATAGTATTGTCACATTGCCTTTGTGCCAAATGTGTCCTAGTTTTACAGTGAGAAAAAAAAACTATATATGTAAATCAACCATACAGTATAGTATGTAATAGATGAATCACTTTATTTATATCCAGAGATTATTGATAATTGTTAATAGGTTATCTGCTGTTCTGTTCCATTTGTAATGTATCCTCCTTCCTATTCGGAAACTCTGCTGTACAATATCACAATGTTTTGATTAACATTGAAGTCTTTTAGTGTATTTGTGAACCAAAGAAGGGTTGAGTTACATTTATGAACATGTACACGGCCCTTATTCTCCCTTATGGATGGATTTATATAAGAATAATTAACTTGCCGCCCTTAACTTTAGTGCAATCTATGTTGTGTAACTGTGCAATGTCATTGTGATTCACTGACTGAATGTTGTGGAGACACTTGGCCATAATGTGGGAGGCATGACTGGCAGTGCGGCTGCTACTGCCGGTGCTTTGTTAATGATAAAAAGCACAATGCTAAACCATGATCATGGGGCAGCTTTTATTCTATATGGACATATGATTGTCTGTATTATAGCCGTGTTATTAAGTGGAGTAAAACTATAATATGCAAAATTTTGTTTGTCTTAACATGCTCACTGTAGGCACACGTTTATGTCGAGAAAAACAATGTGAGAAACTGGGGTTATTTACTATCATTAAGACTTTTTGCTTGAACAATTAAATGCACAGTGTTTGCTACTGTAATAAGATTTAATGAACAAATGTACATTCCTGAATTAGTGGGGTGAAATAGCCCTTGTTAAATTCAATGTAGGCACTTTAACTTCATGCCATCATTTGCAGAGTATTACTGTTGTATCCACAGCACTAATAAAGACATGAGCTGTAGAACATCTGTGGGCACAATTTCTGAACTTTACAAATAAATATGTATGGCCAACAACACTGGAGAAGACTTGCCTTAACTCATGTATTTAATTGAGTTTAATCCTTCAAATATTCCCTCCTTTTATTTTGCTTTTATTAAAGGACCAGAGGATTTAGTTGCATCAAGAAGTGATCTTGCATATTGTCTCACTCTCCCCTTCTAAGTGAAGAGAACCTATGTTTTGTTTTGTTTTTTTTACAGCTAATTCTAAGTAATATATCATTTTCTGTAGTGGACCTGATTTAAGTAATCAGTTCAAAGTCATGTCTATGAGCAATTCTCATAAAAACTTAAGTATCAGTGTAATAACAATGTTAAGTATGTTTTTTGAACTGGTAAAGAGGTGCGTGTAGCCCCATTACCCATTAGGAAAGGTTTAAAGGACTCTTCCCAATTTGGTTTTACAAAAGCAAATCCTAACTAACTTTAGGAATCCTATCTTACCTAACGTAGGTTAGGAAATCCTAAATACTTAATTCAACATTCCTTCAACTTTTTTGTCTGTTACCTAGCAACAGACACTACTTCTTTAATCTTGTCGAGCTAAACAACTGAATTAACTGTTTCAATTAACTTCAAGACCGATGCATTGGAGGTTTTTTGTAACATCTCTGGAGAAATCCAAAGATGTGCTTTTTAGGAAATTTACAACAACGCTAACTTGAGTGATAAAAGAAAGAGACGGGGCTAAGGTACAGACAGTATCTGCATCCACTATGTAAAAGCATTAAAAGAGCAGCTATATGGATTAAATAAGTGAGCTAGCACTATCATTTGCTACTGTTAGCTAACAGTACTGTTAGCTACTGCTAGCTAAAACTACTGTTAGCAAACACTATTGTATAGCTACTGTTAGCTAACACTACCGTTCGCCACTGCTAGCTAACACCACTGTTAGTTACTGTTATTACATGGCTTGGTTAAATACTCGATTCTGATACAGTATTCTGAGGTCTGTTAGTGTATAACAGGCAAGAAGAATAGACTTTTGCTATGGACACACTTCTGATCACAGATTCTGGAGAAACAAAAAATCGTTGCTAAGTCACTGAAATCATTTTAAAATCAATATTTTGTGCCTCATAAATGTTTGCCTTGTTTTGGTAAGTAACCACTTACTTAGCTAACACTATCATTAGTTACTGTTAGCTAACACTACCATTAACTACTGTTAGTTGACACTACCAATAGCTACTGTTAGCTAACACTAGTATTAGTTAACGTTACTGTTAGCTAACATTACCATTACTGTTAGGTAATACTACCGTTGCTACTGCTAGCTAACACTACTATTAACTATTGTTTGCCAACACTATTGTTTGCCAACACTACTGTTAACGAGCACTAGTGTTAGCTGCAATTAGCTAGTCAATAAGTTAGCAGCTACTACAATGGTAAAGTGAAAATTAGAACAGCCTAATGGTTATAACTTAGTAAAGTTAGGAGAGTTTATTTAAGATTTGATGAAGTTTGGATGCTTATATAATATACTTTTTCTATCTTCAGTTGGGATAGGAACACTAACTTAGGAACTTTTCATGTATAATGGCATTTTTTCCAAATCAGGCCATAACCATAGTTACCAGTTAAGGTAGGATCTGCAAGTTAGGAAGTTTCTGTAATGTAAAATCAGGACCACAAACTGAACATTGGGGACATTCAATCTGTGTCCATCAGTCACTGCCAAAGACAGGCTGCTGTGAGGACATGAGGAAACTGTCTCTGTACTGGCATCCAACCAAAATAAGTACAATTTATGGAGAAAAAAATCACAATGTAGTAGAATATATAAAATGCTACGTAAGATATAAGTTCGGGTAAATGTGCACGTTTTCCTTTTTTTGCCTTTCTTTTTTCTCATACATCTTTTCAATGCACCTGACTGTCACCCGCCATTGGTCAGATTAATCACCCTGGAGGGACTTTTTATTGGCTGATCATCTCACAGCTGAGATTTCACGAGCACCCCCTGCCAATTCCTTCACTCCTCTCATTACTCACACTTTTAAGATATTTATCATAAAACGCATTAGACTGTGCTCTCTTAACATTTTTTTTCTCAGGCGCCTATTTCAAGGCTCTGCCTGGCTGCGTTTTATTTCGACACAGCACATAGAGGGACTGGCTGTCTCAGTGGCTCCCCTCCCCATCCTCCACCAGGCAGGCAGACGCTGCTGCTTTGTTTCATGCTTCAGTGCAGCGATCATTACAGACCCCCGGTGTCACTGGCTGCTTTGTAAAGTTACAGGGAACAGAGGATTAGAGGAATAACTACTCATATAATGGGGTAATAGAAATAATAACCCCTGACTTCTTGCCACATCTAAAGGGAGAGAGATTTTCTGTGGGAGGGGTTGTTTTTAGCTCAAAGGACGGCACTGAAGGTTAAATGTGCCAAAAGTGTAATGACATGACTAATTTGGCAGCAGGTGTTGGAAAATCTTGCAATGATTGAATGCAAATTTAGCTCCTATAGTTTGTCACAGTTTAGTAACTCGCAGAACATGAATGAATGGCCACTCAATGTAAGGAACAAAATCACTGAACCGATCAGTTTACACAAATATCAGTCAGTCTATTCAGTAGGGATGTAACAATATATTGAATATCGTGATATCAGAATGAAAAAAAATATATATTATTTTTATTCTATTTTATAAAAGAACAGCTACTGACTGCTGCTTTGTTTTTATTTTGCGTTTGCACGCGCATAATTCAAACATTCATTATCAAAGACAATTCATGCCAGGTTTTTGCACATGCTTAAGTCATGGCTGGCTACTTTTGTTTTATTTTATTAAGGAAGGAAAGCAAAAGCACTTAAAGTTAAAAACAAAAGCAAAATTTCTAAGACAAAAAATTGTACTCAGATTTATTATTTAATCAGACCCTCCATGACTTTACGGGCTTATTTTGTGTGATGTTGCAAGACAAAATTGCAATGTCGTGCATGCAGATTGGTTGAATTTGCATTAATTGTTGCCATCACAACATCACAGCTTCCTGGAGGAACTGTCTGATATTTTTTCATAGCATGTTTTTTTCTTTGTTTTTTAAAAATATCACTTTAAATATTGTATCGTGGACTCTTTAGTGTGGTGTTATCTTGCTTTGAGGTTTTGGTGTCATTACACTTCTACTCTAATATGCTGCTAAATGTCTCAGAGAGGTATTTAGATTTGATATATAGTAAGTTTATTAGATGGTGGGAAAAAAACATTTTACTTAGCTGAAATAAAAATAAAAACTAGACTTCAGGAAAAAAAGAGAAAACTGAAATGATTGACTGCATTCTTATAAAACTTTCTTTGTCAAATTGGTCAAATTTGTAACAACATGAGGAGGCACTGGTGACTATGTTTATTGAGACGGGGATGTCTCCATGACTGAGTCAACTGCCTTCTCAAAGTGTTGTGTTTGCATTTAAATACCTATTCTGAACTTTTTAAATCTGTAACCTGACAAATACCCCCATGTCATAATGATAAAAAAAAATCACTCTATTCAACTCAACTAACTGAAGCTAAACTGAATTGAAAATAAAAATGAAAAAACAAAATAAGTAAGGGATAATGTACGGTGAGCAGGTCATTATTGTGAAATAACCCCTGTCTTGAATCATCCTGAAGGGTTTATTTCCCAATAATGAACAGCTCAGTGTACATTATCCTACTTATTACTATAGGTTACTTTAAAAAACACACAATAATTTGACTAAAAATATTAATTCTAAAATGATTTTCTGAATTAAAAAAGGATTTTTTTTGCTCCTCCAGAGTCTATGCTCTGAACTGTCTGTTCTTATAGTAACGGTCTTGAATGCTGTAACTGACCAATCAGAACCGAGGATGTAACAAAACCATGTAATAAAAATCAATAAAACTAATGATAAATACAGAACTATAATACCTCAGGTATATAACGGTAAATAAAGTATGGAAAGAACAGGTTTGTAGCTGCTTTAGGTTATGAAATTAATATTTAGTAGTTTCATCCATCAGTATCTCCATCAATTCTAATTACAAGCATTATTAAACTTTGATCAGGAGCAGATCAGGCCGGTGTAATAATAATAAGGTGCAGGAGCAGTTCTGTTTTTGCAGTAGCCTCGGTCTCTGGTGGGTGGGTGGGCTGGGTCTGAACACCAGACTGTGAAACACTTAATGTCTGTCTCTGCACTAGTCTGTTCACCCTCCATTTCACACCTGGCACTCACGCACAAAGGATTCAGCACCCATTAGAATACTGCAAATGAAACAAAGGCCATCAACTATACGGGGCTCATTGCATTGCACCTCTCCTCTTGTGTGTTAATTGTATTTGTACAGCGGACACTTTTTCTTTTGAGGTAAGAAAAGTTTCCTCTCTCTCACACACACACACATCTATTCTCTCTCAGCTGTGTTACTCTTCTCTCTTATATATCCATGAATCTTGTCAGTGGTTTCCTGATGTGCCAAATATATCTCCCGCCCCTGGGAATCACTGCCACATTAGCTTCCTGATAGATACTGACGTTCCCATTGTGTAAGGCAAGTCTAATGAAATGATGATGATGATATTGACTGCGGGCTGCTTGCCAGCCCTCCCCCCGCTCCCCTCATCTCCACACATGCAGCAGCCATGGCCACAATTTACCCTGAAAACAACTTATTTCTCTCTCTTTTAAAAAAAAAAAACCTTTTCAACTTCATTTCCTAAAAAGGTGGAATATGCAGGATTTGTCAGTTGCTGTTTGTAAAAGACAGTTGATTGTAGAATCTCATTCCTAGGTCATCAAAAACAGATGCTTTCGATTGGTTAAGTGTCCAAAACACTGGGCTTGTTACTTTAGTTTTAACGTAATTTGAGAGGAATTATTGACTGTTTTTATTGTGCGTCGTTGTTTGCTGCTTTCTCAACATCAGGAGTGAGTTCAACCGAAGTAGATGGGACAATAACAAATAGAAAAGACGATTCCTGGGTGTGTCCATCAGTGTATATCACTCTTGTTTGACTGAACAACAAAAACAACATAAAAAGATGAAAAAGACGTAACAAACAAAAAACAGCGTAAAAGACATAAGATGAAAAACAATGTGAAAGACATTATAAAACCTAAAAGAAGTAACAAGACGAATGTAAAAGACGAAATAAAAAATGTTGATCACAAAAATAAAACCAACATAAAAGACATTACAAGACAAAAAAGATGTAAAAACTAATGAAAATTTGAAAACAATTTTAAAACTTTAAAAAACTTTAAATTTCTTGTATTTATTTTCAGAACACTTTAGAACTTAGAAACATGAGTCTTTTGACTTGAAATGATGGGTTGAATTAATTTAAATCAACTCATCAAATCAAATTTCTAAAGACACTTCATAGCATGTTTTGTTTGAGTGGTGAAAATCTGCCCTTATTTTTTTATAGTTTGATGAAAACATATTTGATGAAAACGTGCTGCTTGTCTCTATTGCACTTTATCATAAGTATTAGAACCATCTCAAGCAGTGTAAATAGTTTTGGCAGCACCTAGTGGAGGTTTTTGGTGCTTAACCAAGAGCACAGATCACGTGACCTCGCAGCCACAGGAAGTCCTAAATGAAGGCAGGTGTGCTCTAATTAGTGACTGTGGAAGACACCACAGGGAAACAGTCTTCAAATGTCAGGGTTTTTGGTTATTTTTTTTGTTTGATGAATTAGTTTATCACCCACCAAGTTTTTTTTGCAAAAGCCTGTTTATTTTGGGAAGACGCTTGTTTATGTTTTATTAATTTATGATGCAACAGCCAGTCAAAGAAGTTTACAGCAACTGTCAACAGGCATCAGACCACCTGGATCACTGTGGATCATCAGGCAGTGAGTAATAACCAAAATGCTGCGCAGTGATCATGTTTGTGGGCGGCTATATCGGATGATCGGATCAAAACACTGCAAACCATGATGAAGGTTACTGAATTCAGTTGTTTGTAATGTTTGTGTGACTGAAGAGTTGCTGGTTTAGCTTAATATCTTAATTAATCCTAGTGACTAGGCTAGAAAATTTTGTTTTGAATCATTACAAAATGACCTCAACTTAAACTTAAATGTTCAAGGCAACCTGGACTAACTTTTTAAAATGAAAACAAATTGGTTATTTTTACAGTATGTTGTTTTTAAAGGATAATTAAACAAGTCAAGAAAGTTGCCCTTTGTCGTAGTACCATTTAGTTTTGTGAGAAACCTCTCAGTGAACTACATCTCTCGTCTCGCACAATATATGTCGCCAACAGCAACACCAACTGTCCCTTGTAACGTTATCTTACCTGAAGTGTTTTATCCAGCGACTCCTGGTGCGTTTATCAGTTGGGAAGTTAAAGAACGAGAAAGACCCGTGACTCGTGTCACTACATCCTGGTATGAAAAACCGGCTGACATTAGTTTGTGAAAAGAGAAAATCATGACTTCACTTACAAAACGTTTAGGTCTTAGGTCCTCCTAATTGCATATCTTAACAGTTTTAAACTGTTTTACAACAAACTGTGGTATTCTTGACCTGTAAAATCATCTTTCAAAGGGAGAGAGACGCTAAATAATGTACTGCTGTGGACAGGGTCAGCAACAAAACGTATTTCAGCCACTTAAAACTGTCCAAAATCAGTTTAAGTGTTTTCAATATTTATAATATTTTCACTGCTTTATCAGACACCCTTTTCTGACAGGGAAGTGCAGTCATGTAAGCCAAATATTTTTCTGTTCAAACCAACCAAACTCCACCGGCGAAATCAGTAACTTTACCTCACAGGATGTGGGCGTTTCCGGTCGACTGCCGCCTCGATCCGTTAGTTTGCTTGTGTAACTGTGTGACCTTGAACCAACTGTGAATCTGAACTAACCTTTTAAAACCAACCACTGTCTACTTTACGTAATACACTGACTATCAATAAGTACTTCGTACAACCCCACTTCAAATAATCCAAGCTATTCCTTTAAATTGATTAACACAAGTCAAAAAGGATGAAAAAATTATTTGTCTCTTACCACTGACATATGTTTCCAAAGTGAGGCAGTTGTAAGGAGAGGGAGTTCGCCTCTCTATACATTGTTTTTTAGGAAGATCCTGCTTAGTGTGCCTTTAACAACACAGGCAGCATTTTGTCACGTATAGCTGTTCAATTTAAAGCTCAATAATGATGTGTTCTCGTGCTGTAAAAGGTGTTTATGTGCCTCCATAATCTGTCCATTTTGGTCTGAAATTCAAGCCAAATAGCAGGCGTGCTTGACATTAAAAGAACGGCGATAACAGAATCAATTGCAACACCTTAAGGCCTCTGACTTCTAAAGTAATTATAATGGGTTACACTTATCTAAATAGCCTCCTCTTATTGACTGCGTGTCCACGGCTTGATTAATCTTGGCAGAAAGTACATTTTAAGCAGGAGATTAATAGTCCAGAGACTGTAACTTGCCTGTCTTCATGGCTGGGGAGTGTAAACCTAATGTGGCGCTTGTTAAAGTTGAAAGGCTGCTAGTAAATGTCTCTGTTGGACATTTTCTAAAGGAATAAGCATGAGCCCAGGAGCAATTACGCTGCAGCTAACCAAGTCTGTGTGTGGTGATTGCTATCACGCATGCTAAATGAACAAAACAACCTCGAGCACGTGGCAGTAATCTAGTGCTCTATAGACCCTCAAGTACGGTTGACTGTTTTCTGCTGGATGACAAACACGGAGCATTTTTTCTTCTTTGATGAGAAACTACACTCTCAGAAATAAGGGTTCCAAAAGAGTTTCACAACAATTTCTTTTTTGCTTTAAAAAAAAAGTTTTTGTCTTAGACTAAGGGTTCCATTAAGAACCCTTTTCATCCAAAGAACACCTTTTGGAAGACAGAGTTCTTTAATGATTGTTGAAAACCTTGAATAAGTCTGAATAAGTCTCTGGAATAAATAAGGGTTCTTTGTACCATAATAAAAGGATTCATGGTAGAGCACCCTCATTGGGTTCTACATAAAACCCTTGCAATGTAAAAGGGTTCTTGGTAGAGCAACCTGGGTGTCTTCTGGATAAAAACCTTTGAATATAAAAAGGTTCTTGTAGAACATCCTGGGTGGTTTCTAGATGAAACCCTTGGAATAAAAAAGGTTCTTGGTAGACTCCCCTGGTTGGGTTCTAGATAAAACCATTGGAATATAAAAAGGTACTGGGTAAAAGACCCTGGATGGGTTCTTGTCAGCACCCTCTACCCGTTGTACTGCAAAAGGGTTCTCATAGGGGGTTCTATGTATAATCTGTTGGGTTCCAGGTGGAAACTGTAGAAAAAATTCTACCAAAAACCAAAAAAGGGTTCTCCTATGGGGACAAGCCAAAGAACCCTTTATGGTTCTAGTTAGCTGCATGTTTGTTTCTCAGAGTGTGTGACAGGACAAGAAACCTCGTGTCTGATGTCGGTGAAATTAAAATGATCAACAACAACAATAATGACGTGATAAGCACTTGTACGGCCGTTTGGTTCTGCTGTTCTGTCATCTTAACACCGGCTTCTCTGATTCACTTAGTATTTTATCTCTGCGTCCCAGCACCACACAGAACATTATGTCAGAGCACAGAGCGTGTATTCATCAGAGAACCCTTTCATCCTGCGAGGAACGACCTCTCACAGACACACGACATTAAGCAACTAACCCTGACATAACAGCTTATGATGTCTGTCGCTGTGACTTTGCTCGCTGTGTAGAAATGCAGCACACGTGAGGGACCCACCAGTATTTATCAAATCATGGACATTTTTAATTTCTGACCTCCTCTTTGTTGATTCTCTTCCTCGTCCTCCTGCTCAGACTTGGTGTCTGTGGTGTAAACGCCTGAACTAAAGTCCAGTGCTTTGCAGCTTTAGTTGTAAATTCCTCGGAGGACTGAAGACGTATAAATCTGAGAGAGCGATCCACAGCAGTGATCGCAGAGTTTTAAGGCGTCAGCAAGCTTCTGCTGAAATACAGAGTTTATTTATCTGCTTCATGAAGGAGCAAGTGTCACCATATAAAGTATATTTCTCACTGATGGTAAATAATGGCTATGAAAGTCTGTTACAGTACAGAACGATACAGAATGATCCAAGTTTTGATAATGATAATAATAATAATGTTAGGGATGCAACTAATGATTGTTTTTATTATTGATTAATTTGCTGATTGTTTTCTTGACAACTCATTCTATATAAAACATTAGAATACAGTGATGGAAAGAAAGTACTGTTACATTGCTAAAATAATACTCAATTACATGTAAAAAAATACGAGTGTTAGAAAAATACCGAAGTAAAAGTACAACGTATTTGTTGCAAAAACTACTCAGAGTATTAGTTACTCTTAACTGTTGATGTTTCAGTCATCTCTCTGAACTAGAGTAGCACATTTTGTGCATTTTCCTGAACCAAAACACTAACAATTGATTAATCATTAATTAGATACAAAACACATTTTTTGTCCTCATTTTCAACAAATGGCTCCCTGAGACGAAACAAGGTCAAATGAGGTACAAATTACCACCATGTCTATTGATTAAATATCCATGAATACATTTTTAATTGGTTAATTTCTTAACTGGAATTAAATAATTAATGATTAACATCCTTACTCCAAATGTGTGCTGCCGTAGCGTTTTGTTTTGTTTTTCATCCACATGTCCTGGTTTTCATTGGCCCGTTTGTGATCAGATCACCTGATTGGATTGTAAAATGCAGATCAAAGATTTGTATATTAATTCAAATTGTACTCAGTGCTAAATTATGATTTTAAAAGCAACAAGGTAGATTACATCTTGTAATGCATGCTTAAGTAGGGGTAAAAGTACATACTTGAAAATCTACTCACAAAAGTACAAGTACCCCCAAACTACTTAATTACAATAATTTGAGTATTTGTAATTAGTTACTTCCACCCCTGCTTAATTCCCACCAAATGTTTAGTATTTTTCCCTGAAAAATGACATAAATTATCATCATTACCATTTTCCAATCAATGAATCAACTCGCTTCATTTCTATTTACATGATAATATCACTATATATACTGTATATGTGTGTCAGTGTGTTTTAATATAGTTTTTTTTTTTCCTATTTTCTGTTTTATTGCTATAATTTCTAATTATCACTCACTGTTTTTCAGCCTGTACTTTTGATCCTCGTGCTGCTGTAACAAATGAATTTCCCTGATGTGGGATCAATGAAGTTTATCTTATTTTATCTTTATCTTGAGCTTCTTACAGCAGGTTATGTTTCTAGTGTTGTCTCGAGAAGCCCAAACATAAATATGTGTCGCTGCATCAGTGTCTCCAGAGATGTTGGTGCAATTTTGTGGTGAATTATTGAGGTTTTAGTGTCGATGCAAGAACCATCCACACTGTCAACTGACATGTTTTTCATGTTCTGCAAATATCTTGTTTTTAGAATGACCCCTTTTATGTAGCAAATCCTGCAGTTAAAATACTCACTTTTTAGTTTGTCTTAAGAAATGTGTAATTTTGAAACTGTTTGCACATTTTAAACAGAAGACAAAGGGTAAAACAATAATACTCATTATTCTAAAGTCATTATGTGAATCACAGTGTTGTTTCAAACTGCAATATCAAGATTAAAATCTTCTTGTCAGGATATGTCACACAAATGCTTGATCTCCTCTCTTGAAATTTGCATTTTAAGCCTCAAAGCAGCAGCCTGCAGACAGATGAAATCAAGGTGAGCTCATAGACTGACAGGATAACTGATGATTGATGAGGAGAGTCACAATGCTGAGCCGGTTTATTTCAAATTATTTGATAAGAGCCGCTGCACTACAGAGATATTCAGCTACATATACATTAATCTACTCCTTGAGCCCATGATCTTTATAGCACTGATGTCCCTTACTATCACAATTTGATCCAAGAGACAATTTTGTTCTGTCACGTCTTCCCTGGCTCTCGTTCCTGCTCTGACGTGATTACACGATCCAATCAAAAGCAGGTGGGATCTGAATAATAAAACTTTTAAAATAAAGCTGAGGTTATCTGAGATTGCTCTGCTGTGTTAATGGTTACAGATGGTGACAGGATGTTACTGGCTAAGAGGCTCATTCCTCATCTTCCAGAAAGTTTAAGAGGGTGTCATTTTTCTGCATATGTCTTAACAGCAAAACTGAAGTAGTTATTATGAAGAATACCACATTACGAGGGTTGAATTATTGATACATTTT
>JAJHUR010084793.1:0-25046 GCA_027495735.1 Lutjanus campechanus
GCTCCCCGCTGGCCGCCATCCATTTCGCGGCCTCGCCGGTGCTGCGGCCGAGCGACCTGTCACAGGCGGAGACGTGAGGGCGAGTGGAGTCGAGGTTCAGGGGACAACGGTTAAGGAATCAGAGGGAATTTGACGCAGCTGCTCTCCATCACTGCCCGTTGTGTACACTTGAAGCTGGAGGAAAATCCTCACCTCCAGGAGCTTACTGCCCTGCCTCCACCTGCTTATCCTCCTCTTCCTCCTCCATTACCAGACAGAGGAAGGTCATGTCTGTATTTAGACACGACTCAGGAGACTGTGTCGTCCCAGATGCTGCTCTCAGGTTCTGTACAGCTTCATCCGACAGCCACTGAAGCCCGGCTGTACAGTATGTGGGGTTAGAGTGATCATGGCGTGGTGCCACAGTGAGTGAATGAAATTATTCTCAACGCTGCAAGAATGTCATCAACTGTGCCCCTTAACAGAAATGCTCTGAGTCATAATTGTGCAATCTTCCTGTGTCTCTGCCTTGTGCAAGACTGCCTTACAATCTTTAAGTTTCGTATCACAGCCGAACCTCGTCTTTATCAGAGTCCATAAAACAGACACAACCAGAGATTATCTTCTTCCCAAAAAGGTCAAGGACCAGAATCCACATTAGGAAAAGGACGCTCATAACTGGGGAGAGGGAGTGGGGGTCTCATTTTATTACTGTAATCACGGCTGTTCAGGTGCACATTGGAAGTGGAGCCCTCGTGTCAAAAATGAGGAGCACTTTAAAGCCAGTTTAGTCTGAAACAACTCTGTCATTTTAAGAACTTGAATCATTCGTCGACAGTCAGTGACCAGTAGGTCTGTGTACCAAACTTCAGTTTTTAAAAAAAAATATTATAAATGCTGCTAAAATGTGTTCATGCATTACGAACGTTGCACATTATCACTAAATGTGCTATCTTTTCGGACCAAGCGGGATCAAAGCATCTGCTAATGTTACCTGGCATACAGTGTGGCTAATGTTAGCAGTGCTAGCACCAGCAGCCTGTTCTCCTTGCAGGTTAACGTCCACATGTCTGTGCTGAATGTTGTTACACATTGTTCCAGTCAAGTGGTTATATGCCAGTTTATTCTGACACAACCTCATTTTTATTTTCTACTGTACATCATAATGCTGCCAAACTGCGCTACACAACCTCTTAGAGGAAATATATTAATCTGCACTGTAGATTAATGAAATAAAAGATTAACCAACTAGTATTTCTGCTGCTGACTAGCGAGGGTGGCGACGTGTAATCGTTTAGTCGACTAATCACGTACATCCCTAGTTGAATTTGCACTGTTGTTTTCTTAGCGTAGCTTCCTCAGTTTAGCCAGGTGGCTAACTTCGTTTGAAGCTTCAGAGGCTGAACACAACTATGTTATGGACATGTGGTGCGATAGACAAAGACTCGGCACTGGGCCGTATATCGGAATGTCGGTCGCTCGCCCAGCAGGGATGTGAGAGTTGATCTGCCTGCTC
This sequence comes from Lutjanus campechanus, assembly GCA_027495735.1. NCBI lineage: Eukaryota > Metazoa > Chordata > Actinopteri > Lutjaniformes > Lutjanidae > Lutjanus > Lutjanus campechanus. The sequence continues at coordinate 1,496 of JAJHUR010084793.1, forward strand.
CCTCCGCCGGTGACGGAAGCCAGAGTTTTCTTGGCTGAGCGGGACGAGTTGGATTTTGCCGTCAAAGCGACAGCGGGAGGCAACCGTGACTACAGTGCTGAGGATGGTGAGGATTTGCTTTAGTAAGTCAGCTTTCTGATGCAGTCAAAAATTAAACTCCCGCCGCCGCCGCCCATCCCAAACAACAGCATCGTCCAGTCGAATTGGCGTATGACATCCCCATATGCCCGTTTGGTGGACACCGCCCAACCCTAATGCAGGTCGTGTTGTATATAAATCACGAGCAATGAAAACCCATCCAGAAGCTCCTGTTTTCTAATGTTGTAATAAAAAAAGAGAAGCCCCAATACCCTCACTTAAGGCTCGACATTTTCATCAACAGTAAAATTTATTCACCACAGCTGAACTATAAATCATATTTAAAGGCACAATTAGCATTTTCTATGGCCAATCTCGGGCTTATTTTGAGTTAAAGCTGTGCGACGCTTATATAAAAAGGAGAAAAAGCCATCATCTTTCAAATAAGTGCTGCTGAGGGACGAATTTGTTCAACTGTGAAGGGCCAAGAAAGCAGAATCAAAAGAGACGGCCAATTCCATTACATCATGGCAGTGTATTAAAAAAAGGGCTTAAAGCAGTAATTTCACCATTTCAGCTGCCTCTCTCTTGACCTCCGTCAGCTTCAGATGAGCTCAGAGTTGAGGAGGAACTGGCTCCAATAACATGGTAAGAAGTCACTGCAGTCAGAGGAGCCTCATGCCAAAAGGGAGCTCCCGACGGCACAAAGGAGCCTCTATCTGACGCTTAACTTTTCAAAGATTCGTTTCAGCTTGGTTTTAGCAGCAAAAAAACAGTTAATACCAGTGAGAGTTTTTCCAGGGGTCACCATAGCAGCAGGTGAAATCAAAATAAAGCCTGGGAGGTTGGACTGGAGAGGCTCCAGTTGATGTATACATGAGCCTACACTGGTCTTAACTCTAAACCCTAAATAGTTTGTCTGAGACTCAACAATCCAGAACGCTGCTGTGCTTTGCATGCTGAGACAGTGCCATGGAAAAGTACTGTGTAGGACAAAAAAATGACACCTTCTTCTATTCTTGCTGAGGCCCAAACACACTACGCCTACTGCGCTTAAAAGTTAAGTGGTTTCTATGGATTTCCACTACAGAAAACCAGACAAATCAGTTCATGGCTTGTAAAAGAAACCAAGAAAATTTATGGAGAGAAAAAAAAAACCCAGCAACTTCAAACAGAATTGTTCTGGCAGTGCTTGCCAAAGTTGCAGCGGCTCATTATCTATTGAAAAGACGCCATAATTAGAAATCTTAGTGGGAGCACTGGTATTGAATTGGGTTATCTAAAAAAGTAAAGAGTTGCGGGAAAAAAAAGAAATCAGGGCTTGCCGGTGCACGTGTCAATATTTTCCAGTGGGAAACATCAGGTTTTAATCTATGAAAAGCTTATAAAATCTTTTCCTAAGCACATTTTTAGAAATCAAAGTTCTTTTGCAAACCCAAACCACACATCTACCACCCTCTTTGGAACGCACAACCTTGTGCAAAGCTGTAATTTCATTCTAAACTGAGTGAAAGACCTTCACAATAAAAAATTGGCTTTAAAAAATATAAGTAGAAGGGGAGGGAATCTTCTTGGCACTTCACGATTCACTTCAATTCAAATTCAGAGAGCTGCAATGTGATTACAAAACTATTATTGATAAATCTGAGTTGTTAAGCCTTGAGGTGAAGGTCAGATTCCATCATCTGCAAACTCAAGATGCAGCCTAGTTTAGAACATAAACAAAATCGTAACGCTTGACAGCCTTTTACTGTTATATAATAATAATATATATATATAATATTATAATATTTTGATTTAAAAGCTGCCCCAACCCTGATCAAAATCACACACAGGCAGGGTCCAAAATTTAGACCCAGGAAGAACTAAATGCAGGTAGATTTTCATTTTGCAGAGCAAAATCTTGTTACTGAAAGTGCAATAAAAGGTTTGCAAGTAAAAAGCCAATAAAAGTAACTTATCAAAAAAAATGTAGCACCTTAAAACTGATGAATAAGGAGCGTCGGCCAGAGAGTGCAAAAATAAAGGATGGGTTTATTGTCCAAAGTAAAAACAGCTTATTTAATCACAGGATTTACGGTGCAGTGAAAGCATGTTTTAAGTTAGAGGCAAACATAAAATCTTCCTAAATCTACCATTTTTTTCCAGCTTCATTTCTGAAGCACAAAACAAAAGTACAACAACATTGTCAAACTGTGTGACGAACACACAGTCCAGTCTGACAGCAGTGTCACAGGCGATCATGATGTCGAGAATTTGGTTTTAAATTTCAGATCATTGGCTTTCCTGCATTGATTCATAATCTTTCAAGAGAGAATCCTCATGCATCTAAGAATCGATTACCCCCCCACCACATTACGGATGTTCCTGGAAACTAATTACCCCTTCAACGAAATGCAAATTTTAAATTTAGTCGACTAATCTCACAGTATTAAAAAAACACTCAGAAAGCAGATAAATTTGAGCAATTTATCGATTGATCAAGTTAAACCTCATCCCAAAAAATACTGCGTGTAAATGTGTCCCACTTTGAACATTGCACAAAATCCTTCAAAACATGACAACACTCACTCAATGCTTCACCTTTTCAGACCAAAAAGGATCACAGTGTCTGCGGGTAAACGACATTGTTTACCTGGAGCCTGACGCACAGTGTGGCTAACGTTAGCAGTGCTAGCAGCAGCAGCAGAAGCAGCTCTGTTTGCAGGTTAATGTCCGTGTCTGTGCTGAATGTTGTTGCACATCGCTCCAGTCAAGTGGTTACATGCCAACAACGTTTAATCGTACTGTCGACTAATCACACAAGTCCCTACCCCCCCCCCACCCCTACTAAGTAGTGTGGCATCAACACACACCTTCCCCCTTTTTTGTTTCTCCAAATACGTGCTCACCACATAATCCTGAATCAGTAATGCCAAGGTTGCTTAGCTGCTACACAGAATAAACTCAAGGCTAAATGGCCTAATTTCTCCCCATCCTCTCGGTGAAAGTAGGTAAACACTTTTTTTTTCCATCTTAAAAGAAGGGTTCAAGTCGGGAAACTCTCTGAACCTTGTTGATAAAACAGCTGTTCAAGCCCAGATGGGTGGCATACGCCTATACAAATACCCACCCAAACATACAAACACACACACACACACACACATCCCACCAAGTCTGAGAGCTGCCAAGAGACACAAGCCAGTCTCAAGATGATGGCAGCCGGCTCGATTGAGCGGCGCTCACAATCCTCTCTCTGTGACCGACTGCCCCCACACCCTTTCAGCACATGAAAAGTTCCTTTGACGGACTGAAGGCTGAGAGGCTCTATGTGTGCATGGGTGATTGATACTTTATGAGTGTGTATCTAAGATCTCCTCCACACACACACACACACACACACTGGTGAAACCTGGCACCAGTAACATGAGGAGTACAGAGAAGGTGACGATGTTTGAGGTTCCAAACAACAATAAAAGTTAATTCAGTGAACGAAAGACTCTCAAAAATATAAATGCTTCCCATCTTTCATGAGGTGAAGTAAAAGATCCAAAACCTTTTATTTCCAAGACTTTATTTCTCTCAATTTTTTATCACCAATTTGATTAAATTCATGCAAGTGAGCACTTCTACTAACCAGTTTGAGTTCATTCAAAGTCAAAATTATCTTATTTCAGCTTCTTAAATGTGAATATTTCCTGGTTTATTTACTTCTTTATGAGAGAAAAGTGAATATCTTTGGGATGTGGACAAACCAAGACATTTGCGGATGGCATTTTGGGGATTTGGGAAACACTGGCGACATTTTCACCATTTTCTAACCTTTTAAAGACCAAAAAACTAATTGATTAATCAAGAAAATTATCCGCAGATTAACTGACACTGAAAATAATCATTAGTTGCAGCCCTACTGTGCAGTTTATCCTGAAAAAGACATTTATTAGGCTCTGAATCATGGCTGTTTCACACAGGACTACAGATAATATAAGAGGGCAAAGTCATGACCCACCCTGCTCTGCTTCTGATTAACTTACCCCGATATTCTCACCCTAACAAGAGCTCAGTAAACAATCAGGCTTGCACACTTGCCCGAGTAAAAATGACACAGTAGGCTAGTAAATCTAGCAACAAATAATTAAACTATTAAACTACTTTAATGACTAAGCAGTTAAGTAATTTTTCATGCAAACATGTCAGAAAATGATGTTTTCAGCCTCTCAATTATGAGTTGAGATTGCTTTACACGGTTAAGTATTATTGTATATATCTTATAAAATACAGTACAATACACTAGTATATACGTAAATATCCAGTCCAATAGAATTAATTAACCTTATTTATTTAGTAATCCCACTTGCATTATATGCTGCCAGTGAGATTTTGCTGCATTTAGTCGTGTATATTTTTGCTGTACTAGTTTCTTTTACCTTTTCTTTTTGTTGTTGTTGTTCTTGAGGTTATCTTCTCTGTCTTGTTAACTCTGACACCTGCCAAAAGCAAATTCCTTCCACTCCTCTACTTGGCGATTAAAGTGATTCTGATTCTGATTTAACAGAATATGTTTGGTTTTGGACTGGCAAAACAAGATATTTAAAGACATCACCGTGGGATGGATATATTTCACTATCTTCTGACATTTTATAGATGCTGCAGCCCGAGATTAAACAAAATAATTAACTTCAGTCTTTGTTGTTATTTGATCATCTATATTTCTAAAATTAACTTTGGGCAAGTAAATTTCTGACCCACTTGCACAAACCCTGCTAACCAATCACTCCTCATGCCTAAATGCCTTGTGTGCATAGAAGAAGTCTTACTTTTTTTATAACTTCAACTCATGAAAAATTGAAGAAAATGTATTTTTGTTGAGTGTCTACCAGCCCTAACTTGAACTTGTATTCCTGGAACACTGAAGGATCCGTTAAAACAATTCTGGGTTGGGAATACGAGATTCAATTTGCACCATCTATACTGGACAATTACAATGAGGACAAATCATTATATTGGAGAAGCTGCATTGATTCCTGTTTGCCTGCATTCTCTCTGAAGCCTGAGCTACTTAGCTGCTGCACTACACCGTGATCTACACCATTGAGAAGACTTTCAGGTTTATTCATCACAGCCTGGACGTCCTCCAAAAAGACGGCAGAGAATAAATTCATGTCTGAGAGCTGCAGGACGCTGAAACTCCAGCAGGTGCAGAGCAACCAAATGAAGCTTATATATCAGTTTTTCAAAAAGATTATCATTCCCACTTCATTTACAACACTGGCTGCTGCCTCACAATTATATTAAATATAAAACTATGGTAATTATATTAAAGGTTCTTAAGAGTAACAACTGATTAAATGAGGAGCTGCTAACTCTAAAGAAACAAAAGGCAAAACTAACATTTTAGTCTGTTTATTGTGTCGTTTACATTCATTGAATAAGTCTGGAGCTGCAGATTTGTCATTCTAAAGTGCTTCTAGCTGTTTAAGTTATTACACTTAATGTGTTTAATGATTTCCATCCTTTCGCTTCCTTCTCTGAAGTGTAACAATTTTCTCTAAATGACTGTGGTTTGTCATCCAGCAGGTTTATGTAAGTGTTATGAGAAAAGCTTTGTTAAGATAATACCGCAGCAGAAAATCTCTTTGTCAATACTAAAACATCCCACAAGAGATTCATCATCATTTTTCACATCATCAACAGAAAATTGTCTGCTTTGGAATATCAAGATTTGATCTCAAAGACTGCAACCAGTTCTATCTTTTCATTGTCGGTTTTGGACATTTGATGGGATCCGTTGATGAAAAGAAAAATGCAAAATAAAGTCAGTCTTATCCTTAACCAGTCTAGTAATCACTGAAATGTAAAAAATAAGAAGGAGAGGATTTAAAAATGAGAATTCAACCATTAAAGAAAGCCTTGAGAGATCTTATTTTAATAGGACACGTCTGTAATATGCCCCCCAGGGCTGTGAAAACAGCTCCGTGTATAACAGAGCCTTGCTCTCATTAGTCCGGGCTCATCTGACAAGCACAGCTTGCATGTGTCATAATCCTATGCAGCTGCCACTACCGACAGGAGACACCACGACAGGAGCTCGGCAGAACCAAAATAGCAAAAGTTTGAGGAAAATTTTGAGGGAAAAAAGTCCTCACCGTCCCGCTGAGCTGGTATAAAGATTCTTTGGAACGGCCACAGAGCCCATTCTTTCAGGGTTTTACTTGAATGCCAGGCCAGAGGAAAATACTTCTTCACTTGCAGTACACCACTTAAAACTAACGTCAGCGCGCGCTCTGCCATTTGCTGCTGTCATGCTGCAGTTAATAAAAGACGTGCACTGAAACACGGCAGCCCGGTTGCTGTAGTTTTTCTGCATGCGGCGAGAGACTGGACAATGGCCCGCTGTCCTGGAGAACATTACCAACTGTGACTGCAGTCTAGCAGAACATAAATATTAGAAAACGTGTCAAACTGCAACACTGCGACTCACTGCACAGATACACTTGCAAGTCCTTTTCGCCATTTTGTTAGCTCCTCTAGCAAAAGTGTCAGTCAACAGTGATGCTAGCATTTCCACGTCAGAATGATCAGTTATTTGTTTATTATAAACCCTCATGTACAATCATCAGTGTACGGCAATATTCCACATACCTGTAGTCAAACTTTGAATACAGGTATGTAGAATATTTCAGAGATTGAAATTACACAGTTTGAGAAAGATAATGCCTTGAAATAGATGAGGAATTCAAAAGATTTTATCAGCGCAGCTTCTCGCTTAAAGGTGGAAGGATTTATCCGAGCTTTTCGTCTCATTCTCAGGACATCTAATACAGACGTTCTTGGGTCGGTAAAGTGTCCCGAACACAGCAACATAATGAGAAAATAAGGAAATACAGGCAGAGATTAGGCTCTCTGCAAAAACAGACATCATCACTTTTAGTTGGTCACAGGTGATGATTGACAGGGATTATTTTTATACGTCGTCTATACGTCGTTTTTTAAGGGCAGTGCTGTGTCATACGCCTTTAATCAGACACCTTCAAGGTTCCTCTGATGGTTCCTTTAACAGTTATTACTGCTACAAGTCCAAAGTAATGATGAACATGAACAGGCAGGTTTTATTAAGGCTGCAACTAACGATTATTTTCATTATCTATTAATCTGTTGATCATTTTCTCAATTAATCGATTTGTTGTTCAGCCCATAAAATGTCAGAGACAGAGATCTACTTGCCCAAAGTCAATTTTTACCCATTTCATTTATTAGCTGTTACAAAATACAACCAAGACTACAGTTAATTGTCATGCCATGTACTGTCTATAAAATGTCAGAAAAGAGTGAAAAATGTCCAAGGGGATGTACTCAAATGTCGTGTTTTGGTCTAAAACCCACAGATATTCAGCCAATATGATAATAAACAAAGAAAAGTAACATTTGCATGAAAAATAACCCAAATGATTTTTTGTTTAGCGTAATAGTTTAATTCTTTTTTTTATCACTTGCTCAGTCAGGCAAGTGAGTTGCCAGATTTACTAGCCCAACACGACATTTTGCTTGCCCCAGACAAGCGTGAAATCCTCACTGTTGAGCCCCGTCATTATTGATTAATCTGTCAATCATTTCCTCGATTAACTGTTAAGTTGTTTGGTCCATAAAACGTCCCATTTCCTTGTTTTGTCCACAACCCAAAGAAATTCAGTTTACTGTCAGAAAGGACCGAAGAAACCAGAAAGGATTCACATATCAGAAGGTGAAACAGATCATTTGGATGTTTCTTCCCCAAAAAAATTACTCAAAATGATGAATCTATTATCAAAAAAGCTGGCGATAAATTTAAAGTTGACAACTTATCCATCAGATCAATTTATAACTGAGCTGTCGACTAACTCCAAAGCCGTACCTCAACACAACACACGACCTGCGTTTGTGCAACTGCATGAATTTAGCGAGGCTTCAGAAGCCGAGCGTGACCAGCTCAGTCCTCCGCAGCACAACAGACGTCATCTTACAGCTGAAGTGCGGAGCAGCATATTGACAGAGATGATAAACTCGACTCCTATTGACACGTAGCCGTGTCTTCGGTCTCCTCTCTGTACGCTCCGCCTGCGCCGGTGCTGTGTGCGTCAGCTCCATGGAAACTGAAAGACTCTGCTCTCCCAGAGGTCATTAAGCCCGAGCATCATTCAATCACAGCAGAACAGGGAAGCCTGGAGAGCGCGACAGCACCACAGCGAATTAGACATTTCTGCATTTTGTTCCATTTTCAAAAAGAAGGCTAAAAGGAAAAGTCGGTTCCAGCTTTGTCTCCAGGAAAAGATAACAATACAGTTGATGTAATGTCCCTGGAGTGACTGTAAAGTCTCTGAGGAGTCGTCACAGTGGGCAGTGTGGACAGCTTTATCGCCTCTTGACACTATTCAACTTTTTTTTTTTAGATTTTTTTCCCCCCCTTTTGTTTTGACATGAAAGAGCCCAGCAGACACAAAAGACGACTCGCAGCAGCCGGATTGGAAAGGTGCTGCGTCTGACATCGTTTTAGTCACAGCAGGAACACCTTGATGTAAGCTGCTTTTTGTGAAGCAACCAATCATCACACCGAATAGGCCGGCTTTTCAAAGTACAGAGAAAAGTGATGGTTCAGGACAACACCTATACCCCCTTTTTTTGCACCGCGTTAAATGAAAGGGTTCCTCCGTGTCCGGGGAGCAGGGTCTCCCCCAGGAAATTGATTAGTGGAGGCTTTTTATTCTCTGCCAGCGCGCCACACACACACAAAAAAAAATGTCCTGATGGAACTGGTGGACTGAACCGGTGCTGTAAAGGTGGAACTTTTTACCATTTAAATAGCCAAGTTGGTTAACTCCAACCCTGCGTCTGAATGGCCTCCAACACCTCCTTTAATATCCCGTTTTCATTCCAACACCGTGACGCATTAATGTGATTGATTAATTGCCGTGATTATCTGCTGTAATTAATTATTACAACGTGAATGTTCAATCTGTGAAGCTGATTGATAAATTACTGTCATCATCCACTGAGATCAGGCTGGCAGACTGATTCTTACCCCACCAGTTCTTTTGGGAAACAGATCTCGCCCGCTCCACAAGTCAGAAGTTAATTTTCCCGCCTACTTACAGCTGCTACTTGCAATGTGATGTGAATATCGCTCGGTGTTTTCTGGGCTGGAGCTGACTGAGTGCAAGGGCTTTTTTCTGAAATTTGTTAAAAAAGAAAAAAAAAACATTGCAGCAGTGCAGAGAAATTCACCACGCTCCACCTGCAGTGCCACCCACAGTGACAACCCCAGGGAGCATAAAGACACAGAGGAAAGTTTTGAGAACAAACTTGTAAGCCTGGGCGAAATTAGAGGTGTACATCAAAAGTTTCAACACGATCTATAGATTCTTTGGACAACAATATATCTGCTGTTGCCATTTTTGATTCCATTTAGGGGCCTGTGATCGCTCTATGCCTATTTAACCCCACCGCAAGGTTTTTATCTGCTTATGAAACAGTCTCAATTTAATACTGATGCCTCTATATGACCTACATAAGCAAACGAGAGCATCTGCAAGAAGATCTGCCGTTTCTATACGGTTATTTTTAAATGGGTGCCACCAGGTCGGATTCTCTGTGAAATCAGATGAAATGAGCCTGTGTTCACGTTTTCCCTGCCAAAGTTACAGTGAGTAAGTACATTAACCTTTTAAAATGAAGCAGGAGGAGATTTTTATTTTCATCATTTTATTTTATTTGACATTATGGGGTGGATTTTTGTTCAAAGGGACCCTCAAAAATCAACAATATATAAAGATTCCCTGTAGAAGCTTTAACACAATCACTTACAGAAGAAGCTGACACTCCTTTCTTTACTATTTTTAGCCATAAAACAACAAAACAAAACATAAAACATGTAAATAAATGTAACCAGTTAAGTGCAGTAGAGTTTTCATTAAATTGACACCACTTACACACATAAAGCATGACTTAACAACAAGAACATTTAACAAAAGTACAGTAGACAAAACAATTATTTCTTGCTACTCATTATTAGCTTTAGCATATAGCATTTTACACTGCATAAATTAGCCTGGCGGAGACTTTTCCTCTATTCATAGCTTAAGAAATTACTTGTAATATTTATACTTTTTCTTACTCATTAGGGTCGGGTATCATTTGGGGTTTTTCCAGTAGCATTGATAAAACGATACTGGTGCCCTGACGTTGCCTGAAACAACACTTTTTGACTAAATAAGCACAAAATTATGCTTCCCGCTCTACACACATTCGTTGGGCGTCCCGTCCAGCCACACGACACACTGTTAAGTTCCGTATTTTACCCGTGTAGCTACTAGCTAATGGCAGCTACTACTAACTATTTTAATTGAACAGCTCAGGCATGTGGTGCCAAAATGAGGCACCGTAATCTGCCTTGTGATTCGGTCTGGTTGGTACCAGTGTCATAATAAAACAGAGTTTTGGTACCCAACCCCATTACTAACCACTGGTTTAAGTCACTGCATCTCCTGAGAGAAAACCACTGTTGAATTTAAGCCTGGATTGCCGATCACTGAATCGATACATCTATCCAGATCGATGGATCGTCACACTCCAAGGCAATATGGTTGAAATGAATACCACGATCAAGATATCAAAAGTGATGGCGAAAAATCACATAAAATAAACAGATTTTCATTTCAGTGAACAGCTGATTGTTTTTCAGGTGGTTTACAAGATAAAACATAATAAATAATTGAAAAAATATATCCAGGAAAACCAGAGCCAGAACCAGAAATAGCATCTCAAGGCCACTGAATGTGCAGCAGAGTCAGAGCAGCGGGAGAGGCTGATACACAAGCTGCAGTGGAGAGACAGGAAGAGCAGATTTAAGTAATGTTTCTCTGCACCACACCACCAGAAGAAGCAGCTCTGATGGAGGCAATTTCATCTTAGCAGGGGGGGCGGGGAGGGGGGGCAGAAGCCATGGACTTGTCCCTGATCCGCTCTGGGTTTAAGACCATGACCCTTTGGCTTCTCCCTCACCACCACCCCCCAAACTCAAAACAGCCCCACCTTCACCACCATAAAAATGCCTCAAATGCACACGATGAACAGTTGGAACAACTGCAAGCTGAGCAGCAATAGATGAGCACTGCATTCAAATTTATAAAGTGTGAAGAGAGAATTCGTGTAGCTACAATCTGGCGTACAAGCATTAAACATCCAGACTAACAGCTGATGCGTGAATGTTTGATATGCTGAGAAATAGGACAAATCATGAGAGTTTTCAAGGCGCGCATTTATTATTTCTGTCGTGCAAATGAGGGAAACCTTGCTAGTTTAACTGCTCCATATCAGAGCTTCAGTTGTCAGCTGATGATCGGTTAATAAACTGGAGTAATTCTTAAGAAAAACAAGTCAAAATTCTCTGATTCCAGCTTCTTAAATGTGAATAATTTCTGGTTTCTTTACTCCTCTATGACAGTAAACTGAATATCTTTGGATTGTGGACAAAATAAAACATTTTAAGGGTGTCATCCTGGGCTTTTGGGAACACCGATTGACATTTTTCACCATTTTCTGGCATTGTATAGACTTATTGGGAAAATAATCACTAGTTGCATTTTGAACCACAGCAGTGTGCTGACTGGGGAGCCTTGTTGTGAGAGGATATAAAAGCCAATAGTCCCACTGATTCTCCACAATAGTCAGCTGAAAGCTAAAAGCTGTAAGCGGGTGATTATTACACTGACCCTCAAACACTAAAAAGATGCAACAGCAGATGTCATGGCATCTATTCAGAGGATATTGATCCACATCTCCCCCTGCCAATTACGTGTGATAAACCGCTGTGACGGTTGGCGCAAATTATTTCAATAATTGCTGTCATCGTAACCCCCACAAACACTGGACAAAAAGATCGAGCCGCTGAAAAAGCAAACGGGAACGAGGCACAAACAAGTTGTTATTTTCAAATGCGATCTCAAAGCGGTGACCTCGCCACGCCGCCTCTTACGTGACAGCAGCACTGAGCAACGGCGAGATGAGCAGCAGCAGCAGCAGCAGCATCAGTGGCCTGAGCAGATCAGTAGCATTTCCTAATGGGGGCGGTTTCATTAGTGAAGCAGATGAATCAAACACTTGGCCAAGTGTGCAATTATCCGTCTCTTGGTGGATGGAGGTCATTAGGACTTTATGAGCGATTGGAGCCCATAAATAAATGATCAGTAAACAGCAAAGTCTATACAGCAGAGACAGCAGGTGACTCTGCAGGACGCCCCCTCTCAACCCAACACAAGACAGGGTGGACGGGTGGGAAAAATTCAGACACTCAGATCTGAAGATGAAGCTGTCCATTATTTTCTTGATTAATTGATTAGCCCACTTACGTATAAAAGGTCACAAAATGGTGAAAAATGTTGATCACTGTTTACCAAAGCCTAAGATAATATTCTCAAATGACTTGTTTTAATCACCAAGTATTTTGATAATCAACTGTTTGTCGTTTTTATAGAAAAAAAAATCCAAATTCTCTGATTTCGGCGTCTCAAATGTGAATAATTTCTGGTTCGTTTAGTTCTCTGAATATCTTTGAGTTAAATAGGGCTGCAATTTATATATTAATTAATCAATTAATTGTTTGGTCTACAAAATGTCAGAAAATGGTCCAAAAAAGTGGACGTCACCTCGGGCTTTGAGAAATGGCGATCAACATTTTTTGACCAACATCTTGTGGACCAAACAACTAATCAATTAACTGAGACAACGATCGACAAATTAATCGATAATGAAAATGATGGTTATTTGCAGCCCTACTTAACTTAAAGAAATTCAGTTTAGTGTAATAGAGGACTAAAGAAACCAGAAAATATTCACAATTTAGATGCACAAATTGGAGAATTCTTACTTTTTTTCTTTAAAAAAAAATGCTCAACACTATTTTTTGATTACCCAAATAGCTTGTAATTGATTTAATAGTTGACAACTAATCGAGTAATCCAGGGGTTCACAAACTTTTTCACGTCAAGGACCCCCTCAGTAGATGCACATTAGATCGCGGATCGCCCATTTGACAGGATTTTATCTTAAGGAATCCCTTCTCAGTATTATTTTATTTTAGTTTTGAAGATAAAGTCTTCACAGTCGATCAATGACCAATCTAGGATCACTATAAACCACAATCAATCAAAACATCCAACCCTATTTCTTCCCTTGTTGTTCCAACTTCAGAAAAATGTGGTAAAAGTTAAAATATTCTTCTGTGGGCCTCTGAGAACCCAGTCTGAAAACCACTGGATTAATCAAATATTTGCTGCAGCTTTATTCATTTGTGTAAATGGCTAAAACAGACACTTTTTAACTACACGTTGCACAGATTCCACTGTGCTGATGGAATTATTCTTGAAATTCAGATCCAACTTTAAGCCTTCTTTTCTCCACAAACTGTGGATGTAGGACCACCAGGGCTCTCCAAACACAACAACACGAAGGTGGTAAATTATGTTCTTAGCAGCAGAGAAGACCTTAAATGCGCCAAAGAAAACGACAGTTGTTTATAAAGTCTGGGCAGAGTTTGAGGTGGTCTGTGAGGATTTAAAAAAAAACAACAAAAAAAAACCCGGTGAGTGGTCTGAGAGAGCAGAGAGAGGGGTTGCCAAATGTTTACACATTTCAGCGAGTTATTTGCATTGTCCGCTGGGAGACAATCAGCGCACAATTCCCTCCCAGCAGGATTACAGAGATAAGATAGGGCCTAAATGGATTTTACACTCCTCTAACAGGGACTTGTTTACAAAAGCAGAACTTTTTGAGCCTTTTTTTTTTTTTTTTAAAGTCTTAACAACTCCTAAGAGCCACAGAGGAGGAAATAGTAAAAACTGGGAGCAGTTTGGTTGAACTTTTACAGGTTAGTCCAACGCAGGGCTGTAATACAGTGCTAATATATAAAAATAGCCCTTTTCGTGCCACGGCAAAAAGAAAAAAGGGTCCAAAACAGGAAACTTTCTTCCATTTTTTAAATAGACAACCTATAAACAGTGCTGGTGCAGAAAAAAAGTCACTGAAAACTGTCTGATTTTGCTGCTGCAAGACAAAATTCAGGCAGGACTGAAGTGGACGGAGGTCTTGAATGAGCACTTGAGATCATATTTTTAAAAGCTTCTGCACTTTCGGTTCTATAATTAACAGGTATTGTATTGATTTGAACATGTTTTGAAAAAGTATTGCCACTTTGATACTTCTGACAACCTCATTCCAAAGCAAAACAAAAGTGAGACTATCTGTTACGTCCGTATATCCGACTGAAACTCTTTAAGTCCCGGGCTGCAACTCTTGCCAACTTTGATAAAGATAAGTTCTGGCCACAGTCGGGACCTCAAAGAAATGTGTTTTGAATAAACAGATATTTTCAGAGAAGGGGACCCCACAATTAGTAATTTGAGACTCTCTCTGCGTGTGGGTCCCAGTCCAATTCTCTGGAATCAATCAAAGCTCCCAAAGGAACTCCCTGGTCCCCTTAATCTCCTGGTTTTATTACTTTCCAGACAGTCGGCCTGTTTCACCCTACCCCCATCTCTCTCTTTTGTACTGATCTCCAGCGAAGCCAAGGAGGGGCTTTTTTTCTCCCTCTCTCTCTCCCTCTCTCTCTCTCTCTCTCTCTCTCTATCTCCCCTTCCACCACTGCAGAGTGCTTTTCATGCAGGAGAGGGTCTTTCATCAGGCTCCACACGCAAGAGAGCCAAACAGCTAGCTCAGGCCTGTCACTCCAAGGCCTGTCTTCTTTGCACATTCATTCTTTTTTTTTTAAATAAACAACACAATTTCAAAGAAGCATAGACTGCCTTTTCTCTCCCTCTCTCTCTCTCTCTCTCTCACACACACACACACAACTATTTTGCATATCACGAGAAAGAAGGAAAAAAAGAACTGGGCCATGTTGCACAAGAGTCAGTTACATTCACAATTTTCCGGACCACATGCTGCAGTGTTTGATAGCGTCTAACAGCTTAAATGATAAAGATATGACTCTGTCATGATGGGGTATGTGATAAGGACTGGAGGAGCTGTGCACTCCAATGACTGCTGGAAACACTGTGGGGTTTGTTTTGTTTTTTTCTTCATGGCTCTCCAGTTTATCTCAGGCACTCACGGCGTGGAGTGTTTGTAACAGATTGTGGTGGGTTATGCTGAGACATACGGACTTTAATTAATACATCACCTCTAATTAGGGCTCGGCGATATGGCTTATAAATAATATGTCACACTTTCAGGTTATTCTGCAACATATATCGCACACTTTCTCTGAGATAACACACTGTGAACTCTCACAAAGTGCAAACATATGATGGTCTTGTAGAATATGATGCATTGCTCTATAATAAACTACGCAACAGTATATGAAGAAGTTAAAATGAGCTCAAGCTTTAACATCTACAGCAGTAAAAGGACCATTTCACTTCACAATAAATACTTTAAACACACAATAAGTGAGTTCTGCCACTAGGGGTCTCTCTCACGTTAAACCAATAACAAAAGATTTGGTTTGATGATGTCGTGAAGTAGCGTGGGATCATGGGAGGTGTTTTCTTCACTGTTAAACAGTCATCATCACTAATGAAAATCGTCCGACGTGACTGTTCAAGGACGAGGTGATATCAAAGTTTTATTCACATTAGTTTATGATACGTTCGCTGACTTCCTTCTAATGTGCTGTGGTTGGCTACTACTACTGTACTGTGATTGGCTGGTACTTGCCGCCTCGACAGCGCGTCCTTGTGACACTGTGAAAAGGTCTATTTTAATCACAAACCACAATCTTTTCCTAAACCTACCCGAGCAGTTTTCTCGCCTGAATGTAATCAAGTCATTTTTGTGCCCAAACCTAAACAAACTGCAACTAAAACTGAAAATGATTTTCGAAAAACTGAAAATTAAGTCAATTAAGTCCAAAAAGAAAGTGACTCTGTGCTGAATCAAGAGCACATGAAGGTGTTTTCCCAGAAGTTACAGCAACTAACCAGCAACGGCTGGCATAATTATAAATAAATAATAACTGACTTACAGATTCATTCACAACTCAAGAAAATATATGTACATGTGTCTAGTGTTTTTAGACATTTTCATGAGTAAATGTTACATGTTATAGCTTTAAAATTAGCTCAAACATCTAGAGCAAAAAAGCAACATACATATGTAATACTAAAACACTGCACAATGAGTACATTAAGTAAATTCTGCTATAACAATACATACTTTTATTAAGGTTTAGTTTGCAGAACTTTTACTTGTAGAGGCGTTTGGGCTGAGCAATATGGACTAGAGCTGCAACCATTACTCGATTAATCAATTAGTTGTTGATTGTTAACTTAATCACCAGCTATTCTGATAATCAATTTAACATTTTGAGTCAATTTTTTGGGGGGAAAAATGTCCAAAGTCTGTGATTTCAGTGCATCAAATGTGAATATTTTCTGGTTTCTTTGCTCCTGTGGGACAGTTAAGTGAATAAATCTGGATTGTGCACAAAACAAGACATTTGAGGACGTCACCTTGGGCTTTGAGGAACCATAATCAATGTTTTCTGACATTTCTTACAGACTAAAAGACAGATAGATCATTAGTTGCAGCACTAATCCATCCACAACAGCCATCCTCAACAAAACTCAAATAGTAGCCTAGTTTTGAATGTAAACACAACGTACGTTTACGTGCTTCAGCCATAAGGAACGTACACCTGGTCTTACAGGTGATCATTATGCTGAGAATCATGTGTTTTAAAATGTCAAATTATTGACATTTCGTATAATCTTTCAAGAGAAAATCGCGATCCATGTAAGAATCGATTTTTCCCTCCACCCCTGATATTGGAGGAATGACTATTAGTGCTTTCACAAAACAGCTACACAATGAGATTATGACAAATAATCATCATTAATGTGAATATAAAGACCAAGTGGCTTAAAGCAAACAATACAACCGGTATAAGTTCACAAAATTACAAAATACAGCTTTTAAAAGCAGGAAAAGGCACCACTCGTGCCACATCAGAACATAACGACCCTAAATCTGAGACAGCATTGATTAATATCAATATATCGGCCCGCCCTGCCTCTAATATCGGTAAAATCCCTCCCTACAGAGCACCACCACCACCACCAGTTGGAATAAGACAGACTGAACTGCACACTGCAGTGCAGTCAGAGCCCTCACTTTAAAACAATTAACAGAGGAGAGGATGAATCGGGGTTGTGTTTATCCATCAGCTAAAACATGTATTGACGCCAAGGTAATGAGGTGTCCGCTGGACTGATGATGCCAGCTTATTACCTGACACACAACACTAATGACTCTCTGCATAGTGTATTCTTTCACATTCAAGTTCCTGCCATCCTTTGCATTTCCAGGACCACACAGAGCCAGTCAGGCATGGATAGATGGATGGATGGATGATCTCAATCCAGCAGACACATGCGTTATTTTTGGCTTTTTTTTCTCAGATCCAAATCCACACAATCCAGCAACTAAAACCAGCATGTGAATCATTTGAAAGACAAAACAGAAGGAAAAAAAAAACCCTGAGCAGTTCTGCCTCTCCAGCCTCTCTGCAGACAAAAGGACGGAGTGGAGAAGCGTGTTGCTTCGCACAGGGCTGGTCTGGGAGCAAATGTGTCAAAGTAGAATACTTTTAAAGTTATCCAAAATGGTCAGAGAGTATCTGCCCCTAAACACGGCAGAATTAGCCTCCCAGCTCCATGTCTGATTTCCAGAGGCAGCAGCTTTTGCATTCCGTGCGTTTCTTTTTCTCTCCAACTCGTGATACAATGAAGGTAAGTTTGTCCAATCGGGGCGTAAAGACGCAGACACACAGCGGTGTATTAAACACAGGTTTTTCTTACCTTTGTCGACATGCTTTGCGGCGGTGGTCTCCGTGTAGAGAAAGGTGAGACAGAGGAGAGTGAGGAGCGACAGAGCTCCCCGCTCGGCCATCACTTTTCACAAATAAATCTTTGCAGGCTTCAGGAACCCCGGAGACGCTTTTTTTGTTCAAAAAAAAAAAAAAGAAAGAAATCCTTACAATCCACCAGCCACCTCCTGGAAATGCACACGGGTAAAAAAAAAAATAAAAAAAAGTTCAAAGTCTTAAAATGTGCAGAAACATCCGGAGCCAGGTACTTTTAAAACTGGCCGGATGAAACATGTAGCTGGAAAGAGAGCCGCAGGTTATACACGGACTGTTTTCTCAACTTGGTCGAGGCAGAAGGTCGGCAGAGAAAAAACACTGAAATCAATCCATGGCCACGGAGGCGCAGCGCAAGGACACAAAGATTTGCGGGCGACCGAGCACCGAAGCGCCGACTTTACTACTCCGATTGTGTGTCAAAGCGCGGAAAAGACTAGTAAGAGCTCAGTCGGAGAAAAGATAAAGATCCCGAAGCAGAAGGAGAAATCTCCGCCGCGGCCAGCTCACTGCTCACGGACGGGACGTAAGAGAGCAGCGTGTTGAAGGGCTGGATCTCCTGCGGCTCCCCGGAAAACAGGGTGTGGAGTCACACGGAAGTTTGGATCCTGGCTGCAGCCTGTGCGTGCGCTCAGGCTGAAACTAAAATACGGTGTGGCATTTCAGTCCAAACACAACACCCACTCTTTACACCAGTGTTTTCTGGGGACCCGCATTTTTTTAAAAATGACAAATCACTGCGACCTAGTTTACGAAAGGTCTCATCAATAAATCTTAGGAAGAGTTAATTTGTGCATAAATTAATATTTTTGACCATTTCTACTGCCATTTCTGCATCACATTATACTATCTTGACATGTCCTATTCAAAACATATTTATAAATAAGATTTAAATGCATTTAGCCTGTGTTAACCTGCCATTTTATTGTTTTTATTTCGTCCAAAGGGCTTTTAAGCCTACTTCAATAAATTAATCAAAATAAGTGCATTTAGGCAGAATTAGGCTAATTTTTCCTCTCATCAGTAAAACAATATTATTTTAAATGTTTTATTTAAAAAAAAAAGTCTAACTAAAATCAGAATAGTCTTTTATATTTTTTGGGGAGCCAAATAAAATCTCCTGTGACCCACCTGTGGGTCCTGATCCAGTCTCTGGGAATGACTGCTTTACACCACAGAAGTCTACCGGCGGTGTAACTATTAAAATTAAGCAAAATTTCAACACAATATAACAAGGTATTATGATCATAAAAGTCCAAAACACAGACTATATTTACATCAGATTTCTGTGTCATGATAAGCTCAATTACATTATATTTGGTCATACATTATAGGCTAGATAAAGATATTTTATACACAGTGTGCAGCTCATTACTTTATGTCTCCCACAGATCTGAATTTTTACATCTGAAATTTTGGCACCAGTATGTAGCTAATGTTTACGTTCGCTAACATTCAAGTTCAAAAGCTTTTATCTTTCTGAAACCACCCAAAATGAAAAATCTCATAAGTAGATTAGCAACACTTACCCCTCTTCTGAAAACTTTCTCAGTTCAAGGACTCTTCTTTCTTAAACCAAACAAAGATGGCAGCCAAAAGTGACAAATCTCCTCCTATATGATGCACTAAAATATGAAGAAAAGAAGACAACATTAATACAAATAAACTATGATAATAATTAAACTTTTTAAAACATTGTGAACAGTATAACGTTGTCAGTTAATATCTTTGTTTGGTTTGACTGAAAGAGTCCTTAACTCACCAAACTGCCGAGTCATTATCAGCCGAAAAGCTACAGCAGAACATTTGTCTTATAGTGAGCCTTTTTATCTTTGAGGGGAAAAACTGATGAGGAGAAGATGGAGTTTGTAACTCAAATGTTGTTAATCAAGCACAAAAACAATTCTCAAATGTAAAAGTTATGATTAAACGGAGAGAAACTGGGGTTTCAACTTCCTTCCTCACTGCCTGTTTTTCCCAAAAGTTATAGCAACTAGCTAGCAACAGTTAGCAGTAAATGCACCACCACCTTGAATAAATTATGGATTTCTCTGTGTTTGAACATTGTTGGAAACATTCAGGGTAATATAAGTATACAATTCAACAAAATATATAACATTTGTCTGGCGTTTTTAGACATTTTGATGTGGAAATGTTTAAAATGATAGCTTTAAGTGACAGTAGTAAATGGGGCTACGAGCTAACTATAGTCTAACTTCCCAGCACAGAAGGGGAAAGTTGACCTGTGAGGAAATATTTGTTTTGATTAAAAGCAGGTTGTGATGAGAATTAGGACTGCAAGGTGTCTCCGTCAATGTTGCAGTGTTTCTGGCATATCTGGGAGAAGAAAGTTTGCTAATGGTTTGACAACTTGACAAGCTAATGCTAAAGGTTCATTGCCCTTGGTCAAACATTGGTTGATGCAGCTTTTAATTTTCTTTGGCATGGTTGCCTAGAAACAACTAGTTTTTCATCTCACCCTCCAACTCACCTTGCTCTCATCTGTCTTATTCTTAGAATAATAATCATGTCAAGAAGAATCAGATGGTGGGCTGACTCAAAATGTTCTGTCAATAAAAAAAAAGATTTATGTGTTCAGAAGAACAGTGAACTTCATAAACTGCCGTATTATCACTTACTTGCTGGCATCCCTTTGACATTGTTTAGTACTGTATATTTTATGTTGTAAATCTGGGCCGTAAAAGTTGATGTCGGACTATGTTTAGCAAATAAAAATGTGGATAAACTGAATTTAGGTGGATTTACCCTCCAGTGCACTTGAGTCTTCATGGCCCTCAAGGGGACACAGACTGGGATTAATCTGAAACGCAGTAAAACATGATCTTATTTCATGCCACAAGAGTCCCCTATATCCAGTTGTCGTGAATTCAATAGCAGTGAATCTGGCGAGCCACAGTTGACATTTTTAGCCTTTATAGCCTAATACTGTGATTAAACAGCTCTCGTACAGTAAACCCAGAGTGAGCTGCAGTGATACATCCACGCCCAAACCAGCTGTCCTCATAACTACTTTATCACCCATTCTTCAGAACTGGGACACAACGTCCAAGCAAAAAAAAAAAAAAAAAAAAAAAAAAAAACGTTAAAAATTATTAATAACGACACTCTAATTCCATTTTTGGTGAAATATTTAACACCCAAAACAGTTTTGCAGAATCTCCCAAGCAATGTTAGTGAATGGTGAATTTTTTTTCAATTGGAAAAAAAACATAAAATGTCTCCATACTGCTTGTCTGGTGTAATCAAAGTCTCCTAAAGTCCTGACATGCTGTTTTCACACCGTCACAACACACACACACACACAGTTCAGACTGTGCATGTGAACGTGGCTCCAAGCTAAGGATCAACAGTGAAGATTCAGGCTAAAAACATGGTGTAAATAACATTTATTTTTAGTCAATTTGGCATGGCAGGGCTTTAGGAGACTTGGATTACACCAGAGGAGCAGTATGGAGGCATTTTATATTTTTATTCAGTTGTTTTTTTTACGTTTGAAAACTGGTCGCCATTCACTTCCATTGTTTGGGAGATTCTGCAACACTGTTTTCCTGTGAAACTCCAGCAGTGTTAAAAGTTATATAAAATAAAAGTGTTATAAACCCGACCTTCAGTCGACATGAAGGTTAGTAGATAATGATTGAATTTTCATTTTTGGGTGAACTATCCCTTTAAGGATTTTTGTATATGAAATAAATGTAATTTTACTTGCTCTGTGCCAGAAAACACCTTTGTCCCAGACAAGAATTCACAACTTCAGAAAATTTAAAAATGTGTTAAAAGCCTTTAAAATCAACTACAAACAATATGTACTGATAATATAGGTATAAAAATGTGCTATTATAATCATATCTGTTTTTAAATTAATTTTTAATGAAAATATTGGCTCTTTAAAGAGGGGCATTCCAGACTTTTTTGACAGGGGTGGACCAAGTGGGGCACTGACTTATGCAGGGTTGGCATGCAGTGTGCACACACATGCACACATTAATGTACCAGCTCTCATACCCACTTTAATTATGAAAAATACAATACCTTACAGTTTATATTCCTGCATTTAAAATTTGAATTTCAAAGCTAAATAGTCCAACTAATCACACCACAACAGAGTGACACCATACAAATATGATATGAAACTTCCATACTTTATTCTTTAAGCCCTTAAAAGGAAATGTTACCTTCATTGTACCTGTGAGACTCCTAAATTCATCCTCCACACACCATCATACTTTTATTTTCATGAATTATTATTTAAATAAGTGGGCTAAATTAACCTTGTAAAAAAAATAAAAGTAGGCACCACACAAAAAGAAAACAATGCACAAATACTCATCAAACAGTTGGTTGACACGAAGGTCCCGCCTCTCACTGGACACATAACCAATCACAATTGAAGATAAAGAGGTTGCCAGTTAGATTTCACGGGTGGGTGTTACATTTTGTGGCACATATTTTTCTCATTTAGATAAATATTTATTTCCAGGAGTGAAATGTAATTAAGTACATTTACTCAAGTACTGTACTTAAACACAGTTAGGAGGGACTTGAACTTATTTCCATTTTGTGCTACTTTCTACTTCTGCTCCACTACTTCACTACATTTATCTGACAGCTTTAGTTACTGGTTTACTTTATAAATTAATGGATTTTTACACACAAAAATATTGTTTTGTTTCTTAATGTAAAACATTTCATGGTTCCAGCTTCACAACTTGGCTGCACTTTCCTTTTAATTATTCTAATAAATTTAATGTATTTGTAATGATGTTGGAGGAAAATGTTCCACAAAAAGGGCACTTATGTGCTCAGAGGTAAAAAGGGCAGATGTTTGAGCGCCACCTTTTGTGCTCGTGCCTCCTTCTCAATTATGGTTTAAATATGTGTATTTTGATTAGCAATATGAGAACTTTTTTAAGGCTAAGTTAGCTACTTTCCTAACAGAAATGTGTAATAAAACATTTAATCAATTGGAGGTTGGACTGTTACAAGGTTTAATAAGAGTTTGATCTTTTAAAATATATTTTCCCAGCTTTCATCATCAATTGATGTGTTTATTATGTTCTCAATTAATCAATAAAATGTCACAAAATGGTGAAAAATGTTAATCAGTGTTTCCAAAAGCCAGAGATGACGTCCTCAAATGTCTTGTTTTGCCCACAACCCAACAATATTCAGTTTAATGTCATAAAGGGGTAAAGAAACCAGAAAATTTTCTAATTTAAGAGGCTTGAATCACTCGAACTGACTAATCGATCGCAGCTCTAATCAAACCCCCCTCAAAATACGGTTTTGTCCCAATTCTCATGAATGAATGTTATACAAAGCCCAAAACTCTTTTCCTGTTTATAATACTGTTGACAGAAAACCAAACAGACGCAGAGGCCAACATCTGTAACTTGATCCCAACAGATCCTGTCAGATGGTGGCTGGAAATCAGAAGATAGGATTAAGTCCTTTAAGTTTCAGATCAAGTTGCTTAAAATAATCCAGAGGGTGGTGAGTATTGTTATAAAACAGAGGACAGAGGAG
>JAJHUR010084793.1:25184-42744 GCA_027495735.1 Lutjanus campechanus
TTATGAATCATTATGATATATTTATGCAGTGGTGTTCACATTCAGGTCTGCGGACCAACAGTGGTCCTTGAGTGGGTTGTTGGGGGTCCCCTGCAAAAAAGAGGAGTAGGATGTATTTGAACTTTTATCACATTTTTTTTTTTGAAGTTAAAACAAGGGAAGAAACAGGGTTGGCCCCTTTGATTGATTGTAATTTATAGTGATCCTTGTCTGATCATTGTTTGACGATCAGTCAAACCAGTCAAACCTTATTTATATCACAGAAGTCACACATCAAATTCAGCTCCAAGTGCTTCACATAAAAAGAGCATAAGTTTAAATGACTGCATAAAACATAATAAATTATACACTATTGAATCTTTTTCTGTGCAATACTTATTTATTCTTTCAAGGTTATTCTTTCCTGCTGTATTTTGCAACCTGCCTCTCTGTGGAATCTGCCTTTATAAGGCAACACTGTTTACATTGTTTGTTTTCTTTTCATTTCAATGCCACAATGTGTGTAATTACATCCTGTGTGCAATGATCCTGTACAGCTGTCAATATATACTCATATATAAGTCCATATATACATAAGAGAAAGGTGTATATAGTGTAAATAGTCTTGAGTGTATAGTTGTGTCAAAATTTAGTACTTTATATTTTATATTTCTTAATTCTGATTTTTTTTTCTATTTTGTCTTTATTCTATAAGTATTATTTTGTCATTCAATTCCCTTTTCTACCTATACTATTTGAGCTGCTGTAACATTAACATAAATTTCTCCGGTGTGAGATCAATAACGTTTATCTCATCTTATCTTATTTCAATTAATAAAATAAAACTCATAAAAACAGGATATAGAAATAACAGTAAAGTGCATGCTAAAATAGACCAAAGCCAGGCTAACAATGTATGTTTTGAGTTTTATTTTTAAGATATCCACACTCTCTGCTCCCCTCAGGTCCTCTGGCAGGCAGTTCCACACTCTGGTGCAATAATGGCTAAAGGCGGTCTTGCTTTGGGTCTTAGACCGAACCTTGGGGACAACTAAGAGACAACTAGCAGAGGACCTGAGGGATCTAGTGTGCACGTATCTTAAAATCAAGTCAATCAGTCAGGTAGTTTGAGAGCGAATAGCCAGGTAGCCACAGCAGCGATTTTAAAAACAGGTCAGTAATGTGTGATCGCCTGCTGGTCTTGGTCACAAAACTTCATTATTTTCAAATCAAAACATAAAAAATTAATCTGAGGGGATTCCCCCAGACAAAATCTTCTCAAACTGAGGGTGTGTCATCTAATGTGCATCTGCTGTGGGGGTCCATGACATGATAACATGGTTATTATAGTTTTTTGTTGTTTTGTCTCCTTTTGCCTTGAATTTTAAAATTGTTTTACATTATGATGTAATATTTACTTCCTGGACCCCAGGAAGAGTAGTTGCTACCTTGGTTGTGGCTAATGGGGATCCAAATAAATAAATAAATAAATAAATAAATAAATAAATAAAGTTTGGTAACCCCTGTATTAAAGCAGGTCTACCGTTAAATAATCCCACTTAAACCTCAGAACTGAATGTAAATTTTGTGCATCTGGTCAGATTGTGCTGTTTTCTGTACTATTGACCAATAATATCAAATCATATCTATGAGGTTTTTCCACACTGGTTGCCATTGAAACCAGTTTAAAGTCATTTTACAGGCATAGGGTAATACACTTAAACAAATCTCTCACTCTGTGACCCAGTGGTTTCCAGACTTTTTCAGAATCCAGAAAAAGTTTATGCCCCCCTACCAGTAACTGTGGAAGCAACTGATAAAAAAGGATTCCAGATGAAGCTTAGTGAAATAAAGGTTCATATTTACCTTGCAAAGCAGCTGGATTTGCGAGATCACAAGATCACGCAAGAATCAATCTTGCCAGGGTTCAAGTTATCCGTTTGTGTCTGCACCAAAAGTGATGCAGCCAATCAGCATCTTTGGAGGGACTACTGGCAGCTACGGTACTGGCAGCTACGGGCGTGGTTTTAGGTGTGATGACAGCATGAAGTATCCATGGAAGCGACTCGTCTCGAACAAACAATGGCGGCTCCTGAAGAAGTTAGCGTAGATACTGTGACAACATCGGTTATATTAGAACTGGAGAGCATTTCTTCTTTTTTTTCTCCATGGAAAAGATGTCTTCGGTCTTGTCCTGACCAGCTTCAGCAAAAGTTTGGTTTGATTGGTTGAAATTAGCCCGTGCTAGATGGGATAGACAGATGGCTCATCCAATCACCTGCCAGGTCTTTGTTTTTTTGAAAGTGCCTGCCCTTTTCCAAACAGTTTCTAAAGACGACTTCCCAGATGGTTCTGCGTACAAACAAATCATCTGTCGTGTCACGTTAGGTTAGCATCAGCAAACCCTTGTTTGTTTATTTCCCCTACATAAATCATATTCATTTAACTTTTTTTTTTTTACTGAATATTTCTTGCTGTTGCTATGGTTACCCACTGACACTTTAAAGTCCAGATTATCCTGTCTACAACATGCCTCGCCACCCACTACCCGACAGTATTTGTTGAATTAAGTACAATTGTCCGAATCAACGAGTCAGGGCAGGGATCACCTGACCAGAATGGCTCTGTGTCGCTAAAGCAGGGGCTGGGGCCTCCGGTGGAGGAGTCTTAGGGGGCCTTGAGACGGGGCAGGGACAAGGTTGGAGGGTGCCTCCGTCCTGGAGGCTGAATCAGTCCCTCCGGGCCGGTCCAAATCCAGATGGACAGGTTTAAAGCTGTCCACTGAAACACATTCTGGCTTGATGCCGGCCTTGTTCCTGGTCTCCAGGACGCAGAACAGGCTGTCACTGGGCATTTGAACAAGTCTCCGGTGGGTGTCATGGCGGATGAACACACACCCCGCCGACCACAGGCAGGCTGGGATGTGCAGCTGTGGACGACTGCGCTGTGACACGGGGACATCGTTTGTGGTCTGGCTGTCGATCATGGGGTCATGGCGTTGGGGAGAAAATCCTCAGCGACCCGCAGTTACTGGCCATAAAACTTAAACGTTGTTTAGTCTGTAGAATCTCAAAAAAATGCTCGTCACAATTTCCCAGAGCCCAGAGCGACATCTTCTTTTGTCCAACCAACAGTCCAAAACCCAAAGACGCTTCAATTACTATCAAAATGACAAAGAAAAGCAGCAAATCCTCACATTTAAGAAGCTGGAACCAGAAACTGGAACCAGAAAAAAAGAAGAAAATGAGAGAAAAATGGCTTAAACGAGTGACAATTATCAGAATAGTTGGCAATTAACTTCCTTTCAACTGAGTCTACTAGATTCTCTCTACTTTTTGCATGAATTCATGTTATTTACATATGGCTCACTTAAAGCATAAAGTAAAAAGAACACACTGTACAGTCTGACAGATTATCATGGTTTTGCCTTGTAGCTGGGTCTACATGAACCAGCCATTATAACGTAATTGCCCACAGTTGTTCCTCTACAAGACGAATCCCCAGTCCACTGATAAGAAACCAAAACATTTATTCCAACACTACATGAAATCCCAGCACAGATTTTTACAGTACGCTCTGCTCGGTATAATGAAGCAATATATCCCACAGCAGAACCTGCCTGTTAATGTCAGCTCACATCCACGGGCCAATTATATTATGTACATGCACACAGCTGGGGTCAAACTCACTTCTAATTCTTTTAACTGTGTTTTTTTTTTACCCCACAGCCTGTTGCTCTGCATTCTGGGAACATTATTTCTTCCAGATTAAAGAACAGGGTCAAACCAAATCTGAAATCTGCAACATTAAAGAGATATTCACGTCATGAATCAAGTAATGGCAGCCGAGCAGTCGAGGAAATGGCCATTAGATTACTGCACGGAAAGGACGGTGGATTAACTTGCACTTGAAGCAGCTGTTGAGCGTAATATTTCAAACGTTTCTAAATATTTTGAACCCTGTTAAAAGCAGCAGCCATATGTACAGTATAACATATTCGGGCATCGTTAAGTTGCGTGTATGGAGGACTGTGAGGCTGGTGATGCCATTAGTTTAGGAAAAAAAAGAGCAGCCAGAACAGATTAAAAGGAAATCTACTCACACACCGACTCACTTCTACACGTAATTACTAATTAGGTGCCATATTGTTTAATTAAAACATCATTCTCTTTAATATTACCACTCTAATAATATCCAATCATATCACCAAATCAGCTGTTCTGTGTCAGTGATTGGTGTGGATTACCGATACCGGCGTTGAGTTGAATCTGATCACAGCCTGATCCTGATCTTATTTAGAGCCAGATTAAGAGGCACGAGGCTCAGCTCGTAGTAGAGACGGATGAACTGTCTTTAGCGTGGCATTTGGTTCATCCCGGGGATTATTTACACTCTGGATGACAGATCACATCGTCCACTGTAAACATTAAGTTCAGCTCCAGAACTGCAATGTAAGTTCAGCAGAGATGCAACGCCAAAAAATTAACGCCAAAAAAAAGTACGATAACACCACAATAAAAAGTCCAGGATATTTGGTGCGATATTAAATAGAAAACTTGTTTACAGCATTTTTTGGTTCCTTTTAACTTAAGGTGCTTCTGCTTTCATTCATTAATGAAAGTAGCAGCCGTGACCTCAGCATGAGCAAAAAACTGTGAATGTTTGAATTATTTTTGTAAAACTGTGAAACAAAAACAATGCAGCAGTCAGTAGCAGCCCGTTTATAAAATAAAAATAAAAATAATTCAATAAAATATATCGCAGTAGAGATCATCTACGTTTATGGTGTTAGGACATTTTTTATTCCCGTACTTATGAAATATTGATGTTTTGGTCTAAATGACCTTCATCAGGTGCATCAGGACACCAGATGAAGGTCGTAATACATCAGCAGAAAGTGAGACAGTGTGCAGGAGTTTCCTCTAATCGTCTGAGTTGAATCTTCCTTCCACAGCAGACATTTTTATTGCAGTATTGCACGATTCAGTATATTGTTGCAACCCTTGAAGTTCAGTTTACTGACCGTTTATAGAACAGATAGCACAGTTATGGTCAATGCAGCAGCGGCTGTGGTGACTTAAAGGGACAGTTCACCTCAAAATCAAAAATAAACGTTTTTCCCCCTGGTCTGTAGTGCTATTTATCTATGTAATTTAGATTTTTGTTGGTCAAAGTTACAGAGTTTTGGAGATATCGGTCATTTAGATGTCTGCCTTCTCTCTAATATAATGGAACCAGTTGGCGCTCAGCTTGTGGTGCTTAAAGTGATTTAAAAAAATACATTTGAAAAACTCAACACAGGTGTCTTTTTCCTGAAATCATGACCCAGTTACTCAAGATAATCCACAGACTTTGTTGTGAGCAGTTTCATGCAGGAACTATTTTCTTTGCACCAAACTACACCTGCCAAGCAGATTACTGTGCTAGTTCCTTTAGTGTAGTGAAATACCCCTTTAAGATAAATGTGTAGACAGAGATAAACAGTGTTAGCTGCAAAGAGCGAGTCACGCCTTTGTCTGTATTTGCCCCCAACAGCATTCAGTAAATGTTCTTAACTACTGTGTGGACCTGAAGTCATTACATCTAGCTCAGCGGTGCAAACATTACAGAACAACCAGCACGTTCTCATTCCCACCTCATCAAATACTGACATTTTGTGACGCCCCTCTGTGACTCATACAGATGCATAAGATACCCAGTCGCTGTATGAGACGCACTAGGCTTCGGATGTAGCTAGAAAGTCAATGTCTGTAGGTAAAGTGGATGGATGGGTCAAACGAAGACAGGACTTTCACCCAGGGGACTGGGGTTCATGTGCCATGTGAAACCAAAATATTATTAATTATTAGTAAGAGTTTTATGGCACATAATGTAAATAATGTAAATGTAGGATGCCATTAATGTTTACTTCCTGTCAGACTCTCATCGATGAGTAGATCCATGCTTCCTTCTGCACAGTGATAGTGTACAAAGAAAACAGTTCCTACATGAAACTGCTCACAACAAGGTCTGTGGATTATTTTAAGTAACCGGGTCATGATGTCTGGAAGAAGACATTACTGTTGAGTTCAAATGTTTTTGTTTTTTTTTGCCATAAGTGCCATCATATTTGAGAGAAGGCAAACGCCTCTACAGCCGATTTCTCCAAAACTCTGCAGCTCACACCAAAACTATCTGGATGTATTTTTTGATTTTGGTGTGAACTGTCCCTTCAAGTTTAAAACTAAGTTTGAAGCACATTCGCCTGCAGTAAAAGGATGACATTTCAATCCTGAACCGGCTGTGATATTTTCCTCTAATCTGACACATTTGACCGACATGCCTGGGTGTGTATTTGTGTGTGTGACGTTTATTTGCCCGCGGAGACAAACAGCTGCTGTGTACCTGGACCAGACCCAGGGCTAAGGATGGCAGCAGCACATGGCCTCATGGAGCATTCTCACCTGCCACTGCGCAGCACATAACTCGCCTGGGCAGGAAGCAGCCGGTGTGCACTCAGGGACCCCCGTCATACGTGTGCTTGCCTGGGCACATTTTCACGGGCTGGCACGGCTCGCCTCACACATGTCAGCATTTTCTTTCCCCGTCTTCGCTCTTTTCCTGGATGCAGGTAATCATTGTTCTAATTACCTCTCAGTGTGCGGCTGAAATATCGCAGCGCGCAGCCCGCTGAAACCAGCGGCCTGATTGACGTCAGAAGTCAAGGAGAGGACGAGGATGGAGAGGGCAGATTCACACTCACACTAACCACATGCACAGGGATCTATGACAGCCTGAGCTCTTATTGGTTCAGGTAATGGTGTGGATTTAGTTAGATTAGTTAAAAATCCACAGTGCTGACCACCGTCTGGAGGTTTGCTCTTAAAGGAGCCGAAGTCTGATGCTGAATCCTCCCGGAAAGTGTTCAGTTATATTTGTGAATGACAGACTATGAACTGAGTGAAGCAGGAGACTTTTAATTTGATCAAAACAAGTCTGCTGCAGTGAGCGTGTGGAGGTCACATGGAGGCTTTCCAGGAAAACACGCTTTCTTGACCTTCATCCAGATTTCTCAAGATTCTTCTTTTTATTATTTATTTGTAAAAGATAATATCAGACAGTGTGCAAATTTCTTTGATATTTTTACATAAAGTCCTTTTCAGTTCTATATATATATGCACAGAAGAGGTGCTTAAAAGGAATTCATATAACAGATAGTCTGAGTTCATCTGTTGCACAAAGCAGTTTAGTTCTTGACTATCTTAAGTAGATATTCTGGGTAAATTAAGACCTTTTTCAAAGTAAAATAAATGGCTGACAACAGAAAACATGAGTCTTTTGGAGGAAGCCAACAGTTGCAAGGACGTTTTACTTGGAAAGTTTAGCAACTGTTTAGCACTGATTGTTACCATGGTAACGTTGGTCTTAAGCCCTGGTTAGCCTGGGGGTAAGGTGTTTAATTTTTTTTTGTCTCCAAAACATCAAATGTGTACTTATTATTTTTCCTGGCGTGGGGTGTAATAAAAATGTATACATATTTTTAAAGCAGTGTCCTCTCTGTTGTATGGAGTTAGTTGAGGACCAGTGAAAACTGTAAATTTCCCCCCAGGCCTCTTCAGAAATCCTTATTCCTGCTTCATTTTCATTAACGTACAAGGTGACTTTTCAAGCTTTAAATGTTTATCACCATGTCTGCAGCGCTTAGCTGTTTAAATTGACTGTGTATAATAGTAGTAGTATAAAATGGATAGCAAGAAAATTTCAAAGGAAATAATAAAAGATTCAATTTGGGTTTTAAATTGTGGTTAAACTTGTTTCTATTTGACTTTCTTTTACTATATTAATTCTATTCTATCTGTTAGGCACATATACGTATCTATGCTTGTATGTGTCTGGGTCCTGCATGTATGTCTGTCTTTGTGAAGCACTTTAGTGGAAACCCAGTTTGCTTTTTAAAAGTGCTATACAAATGAAATAAAGTTGAAACATGAAACATGTACAAAGCGGTGCGTAACAGGATCTAAGTAAGTAATAAAAAGGGAATATGGAACATGGGACATGAAATATTGATCAAAATGAGACATGAAAATGTGGGCCAAAATGTGAATATGGATATTGTGAGTCATAAAATATGAAAAGAAGAGCTTAAATCATAAGTGATTTAGTGTAATTCTAACCAGGGATGTCGATACTCACGCAGATCTGCAAATATTTTGCAGGTGCTGGCGGACAATAGTAACAATGCTTTTATTTACAGAATACTTTGCAAGACATAAACACAAAGTGCCTTCCAAGGTCAGAAAATTTCAAACATAAGCAACGAAAAGTGCAAGTCTACATAAAATAAAAGAATTGTGAACTTATGTTAGAAAACAAAGAAAAATGACGACTTGAAAAAACATCCCTCATTAAATAACAAAAGAGGTGTGATTTATTTGTCCAGAGTAGTAGACTTAACAAGCCATTGAAAAACTCTAATTATTTTCTATTTAAATATTTATAGAAAATAAATATATTAAACATTAGCAGTCAAAATTGGTGCACTACATGAAACTAATGTAGAATATTTTTTTTAATCACAACTTTCATTAATTTAAGAAACTCTGCATAAATGTATTGGGATAAAAAAATAAAAGCTTTTGCATTTTTGTTGCAATTTTCAATAAAGGTGTCAGCCAGTAATACAGATGTAGACCACGTTTCAGTTAGATAGGCAGGGAAATCCCTGTGAGTATAAAACATCATGAATCAGGCGTGCATACCTTTTTATCACATGTAATAGGCACGTAGTTAAAACGTAGTAATTTGAAATGTGTTCGCCATATGGGAGAGAGCCAAATAAAGGAAAAGTATATAAACACTTAAGTAACACAAGTAGAAACAGTTCAACAGAGGTGGGTCATATGAAGCGAAGTGCAGCGATGTTTTAGACGTCTGGCAATCGTCACTTTGATCTACGAGTTTTCAAAGCAGCGTGAGCTCCAGAGAGGCCAAATTCTCTGTGGCCAACCAGCAGGTGCATCGATGTAAAACTGCTAAATTGTTTCACATGTCAAGTCGAACAGTCAGCTTTGATGAGGGTCTATTTTACCACAAACTTAGACCATAAATTCCAAGTATGCTGCGGCGATAAAGGGAAAATCTTGACAGCATATGCCGAACAGAGTCAAACCGCATCAACAAGGAGGAGCAGAGTCACGAGCTGAGAGTTACCAGCGAGGATGTGAAACATACGACGATCTAAACTGTGTAATAACGTCTACGTGGTGTTGTCCTCGACAAAAATATAAACGAATCTGACTGCCAGGTGTGCAGCAAAAGTAAAAATGTGTCAGAAAATAAACAAGATATTCATGTGGTTTATATTAGTTGTCAGATTAGCAGTTTGAACAGTGGAGCCGCTGTTAAAACTACAAATCCCATTCAAGAAAAAGCTGTGACAAAAATAAATACAGAATACAATGATTTGCAAATCCTCTTTGATTTTTATTCAGTTGAATACAGTGCAAAGACAACATATTTAATGATCAAACTGATAAACTTTATTGATTTGTTAATATGGACTTTGTGGATTCTGAATTCGGTGCCTGCAACACGTTTCAAAAAAAGGTTGGGACAGCTGACAAACGACTGGGAAAGTTGTGTAAAGCTCAAGAAACACCTGTTTGAAATATTCAAAAGATAAACAGGTTAACTGGGAACATGTGATAAGATCATTATTGGGTATTAAAGTTGCATCCTAGAGGGCTCAGGTATTCACAAGCACGGTTTAAGAGCAACGTTTCTCAACACAAGACTGCAGGAATTTCATGAGAGATTTTTCCATCTACAATCCATAATATCATTAAAAGATCCGGAGAATCAAGAGAAATCTCTGCGCGTGAGGGGCAAGACTGAAAACCAGCACTGCATGCTTGTGGCCTTTGACTCCTCAGGCAGCACTGCATTAAAAACTGCATTAAAAACACACATGCTTGTATGAAGGATACTACGTGGGCTCAGGAACACTTTGGAGAACCGTTGTCAGTAAACTCAGTTTGTCACTGACTCTTTGACTCGACCATGCAAAGAGAAAGACACATATCAACAACATCCAGAAACTCTGCGGACTTCTCTGGGACCTGAGCTCATCTGAGATGGACTGATGCAAAGTGTGCTGTGGTCTGACGAGTCCACGTTTCAGATTATTTTCAGAAATCATGGGAGACATTGTGACCTTCAGGCTAAAGAGGAAAAAGGACCATCCAGATTGTTACCAGGCAGCATCTGTGATGGTATGGGGGTGTGTTAGAGCCCACAGCATCATGGGTAACTGTCTGTGAAAGCCCCATTAATGCTAAAAGGCACGTACAGGTTTTGGAGCAACACATGCTGCCATCCAGATGACATCTTTTTCAGAGACGTCCCTGCTTATTTCAGCGAGACAAAGCCGAGACACTTCCTGTGTGTGTTACAAAAGTGCGGCTTCGCAGTAAAAGAGTTCAGGTTCTAGACTGACCCGCCTGCAGTCCAGACCTGTCTCCCATTGGGAATGTGTGGTGCTTTATCAAACAAAAAGTATGACAACAGAGACTGCAGACTGTCGAGCAACTGAAGTCGAATATCAAACAAGAATGAGAAAGAATTTAACGTTCAAAACTTCAAAAATTAGTGTCCTTGGTTCCCAAACACATATTGAGTCTTAAGAGTAGAAGGTGATGAAACACAATAGTAAACCATAGTAAATATCATGCTGCCTCAGGGGGTTCCACTACAAATATCTTGTCTTTGAACTGTATTCAAGGTTGAAAAGTTTTTTGCAAATCATCGCACTCTGGTTCTATTTACATTTTACAGAGCATTCCAACTTTTTTTTTGGAACTGAAGTTTGTAAAAGGTGAAAATTGACAATTGTGATGAAGATTAAAATGCTGCACGTTAACTTTTAAAATGTCAGAGGTCTAAAGACGTGTGGAGGTGTTGGTTTTAATATTAATATGAACTATAATGCAGTTATGAGTGACGTTTTTTCCAGAAATCCTGCCCAAGCTGCATAAAGATTTTTCCGACTATTTGCACTGTAACAAAAAGACAGAGGACGAGGTGCACAGACGTCCTTCAGCGGTCTTCAATGATGCATGCTTTGGCACTTGACAGTAACTTCTATCCTCTGTAGTTGATAAAACTACCTTATGGAATATGTCCTTTTCCCTTTTTTCTGTATGTTATTTCTCCCTTAGCAATAATACTTCATTTATTTAAACTACACTAATAAATGTCATCAAAACAAATATGACCCACCTCTGTTGGATAAATCAAAGATAGTGCTTTCTTGTGATAAATGATTCTCTTACATTTTTATCTGTTCTCTCTGCAGGTCTTTTGGGAGCTACATTTATTATGCAGTATGTGGGACTGAACGCACAGATTGTTTAGGTACGGACCGATTGATGCTGCTTTGAAGCATCTGACATACCTGACTTAATGCACTTGTTTACAGGCACATCAAACACTTGAACAGATCCATGAAATAAACTTTATATATCAAATAGAATAACAGCGCAATGGTGCCAAACATTAAGTTTTTCCTGCTTTATTTTGTTAAGTTGTTTTCCTAATTAATTGTAAAACAGACTGAAGAGTACGAGTGTGACAATGTCGGTTTTTTTCTGGGCTTTCGTCTCTTCGGGAAAGACACATCACTCTTCTTTTTAAAGGTTAGTCGGTGACGGCGGCGTACAGGTGTGCTTGAAATGTCAATGGTTCCTAATGAAAGGAATAGAAATTCAAATCAAAGCCATTAAGCCCCGCAGCTCCTGATTGGCTGAGTCCGTTCACCCCGCGACAGTTCACAGGCAGTGGTCGAGCTTATTCCACCGGCGGGCGTGAGCGGTTCCGTCTCTGCCTCATTTGCTGAACGTGGACACTTCCTGCACTCCGCAGACATGCATGTACATTCACACATGAAAGAGAAAATGCATTTACAGAGGAGGGGGGGCGTCAGGCCGAGGGAAGGTGTAATTTGTCAAAACTGGCATTTCAAACGAGTTTGACAGTGGAACATAATGCAGCCTCAAGAGTGGACTGCCCATCTCACCCCTCCGCCACACTCTGAGGAATAAAGCTCAGAACTAGAACCACAAAAAGTTCTTCGGTTTGTCCCCATAGGAGAACCCCTTTTTGGTTCCTGGGAGAATCTTTTAAAAAGGTTTCACTTGGAATCTTTTCAAAGAATGCTACCTAGAACCGTAACCTAAAGGGTTAAACTTGCAACCATCTGTGACAGGTTTCACCCACGAAACCCCATGAGAGGTTCTACAGGGAACCCTTCTGTCGTTTAGTGGTTACACCCAGAACCCTCTCTGGAAGTTCTATCCAGAACTGTTACACCTTCTAAGGGGGCTAACAAGAGCCTACCCATAGGTTCTACTGGATATACTGAGAACCTTTTTATGTTTCATGGGTTTATCTAGAGTTCCACCCAGAGTTCTTCCAGGAACCTAGAAACCCACAAAGAGGGTTCTACTGAGAATCCTTTAAGAGCCCAAATGTTTTATCTAAAACACTTTCAAGCATTCTACCAGGAGCCTCTTTATGCTTCAAGAACACACTCAAGTGGTTCTCCTGGGAACCTTTTTATACTTCAAGAATTTTGTCTAGAACCCGCCAAGACGGTTTTACTGAAAGCCGTTTTAGAGTCCAAGGGTTTTATCTACAACACACTTAGGGCGTTCTATGAGGAACCTTTTTTATATTCCAAGGGTTTTATCAAGAATACGTCAAGGGGTTCCACTGAGAACCTTTTTAGATTCCAAGGATTTTGTCAAGAACACAATCAGGTAGTTCTACAAAGACCCTTTTAAAGTCCAATGGTTTTATGGAGAAACCACCAAGAGGGTTCTACCAAGAACCATTTTAGATTTCAACTGTGTTATCTAGAACCAACCAAGGGGGTTCTATCGAGAACCTTTTAAGATTTCAAGGGTTTTATCTAAAACACACTTCGAGCATTCTACCAGGAGTCTTTTTATGCTCAAGAACACACTCAGAGGGTTCTCCTGGGAACCTTTTTATACTCAAACAGTTTTGTCTAGAACCCACCAAGAGGGCTCTGCCGAGAACCTCATTATACTCCAAGAGTTTTATCTAGAATGCAATCAGGGATCCTACTGTGAACCTTTATAGATTCCAAAGGTTTTATTTAGAACCCACTAAGGGAGGTTCTACCAAGAACCCTTTTAGATTCTAAGGGCTACTGTATATCTAGACCACACTCAAGGACTTCTTCTAAGAACTTGTTTATAGTCCAAGGGTTTTATTGAGAACACTCTCTGGAGGTTCTATTAGGAACCTTTTTGGTTTCCAAGGTTTTTATCTAGAACCCACCCACGGGGTTCTACCGAGAACCCAACTCTTGACCAAAGAGTTCAATCCTTGAAGAACTCTTTCTTCCAAAAAGTGTTCTTGAGATGAAGAATGCAACACTTAGTCTTACAAAGAGCCTTTTAAAAAAAAAGGGTTCTTCAGAAGAAAATAGGTTCTGGGTAGAACCCTGGCCCTTCAAGAAGAACCTTTGTGGAACCCTCATTTCTCAGAGTGCGCGTCAGTCTCCATCTTGTGAAGTCTGAGGCTTCATCCCAGCAGGAGGCTGCAGCTCGGAGACGCTCGGCTACCAGACCGAGCAGCGTAAACATCGGCTTCAAAACGAATACTCGATGCTGTGTGGATTTTGCCGCGGTGCCCCACTTTGAGTTACAGCCATTGAAATATGTTTAAAGAGGCCAACTGTGGAGGCACTTGAGCCGTTTTAGCTGTTTTATGAGTAAATATTTACAGATTTTGCGGGAACCCCGTCGGTACATTTTAATTCAAAATATTCCACAGTAATTGTGAGAGCGAAGGCGTGAAGTGTGTAAAAATGATGAGATGTACAACCCTCCGCCATTCACAGCGTTGTGCCGAGCCCAATCAATTTTGCAAGCCCATGTTGACACCCTCTTGTCCTCCCTCCAGATGGGGTTGGTTTGTTTTATGCCGCTGCCCTGAATGGATGGCTTTCTATCGCTCGTAATGAGCACCATTGAGATGAGGTGAAGTCACTTAAGGGGCTGTCTGGGCAACACATGCAGCCTTCCCAAGATGTACGACCGCAAGCTGCCTTCCTCCTGGCTCACCTCCCACCTCACCCCCCTCCACCCCCCTGCTCTTCTCCAGCCCCCCGGCTCTTGTGGTTAAGGGCCTTCTTCCTGCCAGAGGAGGTCGACTTGTTGTTGTTGGAATTGCCACGGCCACTTACAGGGGCTCTCTCAATCAACAGGGACTGCAACTCTTTAAATGAGGCTTGGGGATCACCGGAAAACACAAAACGAGAAGCAGCACCTAATCTTGCATGCTCCTCGCTCCCTCAGTCCAGAAAAATGCATTCAATTTGACCTGACAAATAGGCTAGAGGTTTCCTTAAGTGTTTCATTTTGATAGTAGGTGGCCAATTTTACTAGCATATTTTCTGTGCTTATCCCTCCCATTTCCAGCCTAAGCAGGAACTTGTGGCCACACGGGTGTAGTGTAATGTTTTATCCATGATGGATGATCATATGCCTTCACCAGGGAGATGGGCAGCGGGCTCGGCACAATGTAGAGAGTCTATGCTGCAGCCGCGCTGCCCAGACTGACAATGAAATGGAGAGTGCCATATTGCAATAATGGGAAAAAGGGGGAGAGGGAGCGGGAAGGAGGGAGGAGAAATATACAGCACTCCAACAGGGAGGCAAAATACCGCAATCTGTTCTGGCAGAACAGATTGAAACGATTACAGTGAGAGGAATATTCAGTTTTGGGATTTTTTTTCCCTCCACTCCACCTCATCTGTCATGAAGTGCATGGATGCTCTGACCAGAGTGAGAGAGAGAGAGAGTGGGGACAACAACAACAACTGCCAACAACACGCCTTCATGTTTGTAGCATCACGGATCTTTCTCGGTTTTATGAATTACACGTGTACGGAAAGAAATGACGCGCAGGGTTTCAGCAGGTTTCAACGAGTTGAATTTAAGACTTTTTAACAGCCTTTAAAGACCGTTTTAAATGCAATTTAAGAGCTGTTTCACGTCCGCACGGGCAGAAGAAAAATAGGAAGGAAAAGAAGGAAAATTGGAGTCCCAGAATTACAACATTTAACTGAACACGAGCCGTGTGGAAGAAGAGTAATAGCAGTGGTAATTACTGGTTCCATGTTGGTTTCATTTTGTATTTTTAAAGCGTGATCAATACAAATTTTAAACAAAAAAGCTTTTAAAAGATAGACGTACTGTAATTCAACATAATTTTATACCTAACTTCATAATCAAATCAATTTTAAGACCTATCAGGATCATATTTTAGCCATTTTAATATGTTTTAAAGGGATAATTCACCCAAAAATGGAAATTCAGTCATTATCTGCTCACCCTCATGCTGACTGAAGGTTGGGTTTAGTTTTTTAGGTGAATGGTGGCCAGTTTTCAAATGTGAAAAAAACAAAACATAAAATGCCTCCATACTGCTCGTCTGGTATAATTCAAGTCTCCTAAAGCCCCGACATGCCAAGTTGACTTGAAGTACGTCATTCACACCATGTTTTTAGCCTGAATCTTCACTGTAGATCCTCAGCTTGGAGCCACGTTCACATGCGCGTGCACACCGGCTGAATTGGGCGTGTGTGGTGTGACGTGTGCGTGCACAAGTGAAAGGCATGTCGGGACTTTGGGAGACTTGGGTTACACCAGACGAGACCAAAGAAGCACTTTATGGTGACAAACACTGTTTTCCTGTGAAACTCCAGCAGTATTTTGTGGACTAAAAAACTAAACCCGACCTTGAGTGAGTAGATAATGACTGAATTTTAATTTTTGGGTGAACTATCCCTTTAAGGCCTACAGTTCGGGTTATTGTAGATTTTTGAAGTGAAATAACCAGGTTTACATGAGCAAATACACATGACAAAGACAGACAAAGAAAACAGAACCACCTCCTACTTACAACCTTGGTTATGATAAAAAAAAATGTCTCCCTTGATCACAATTGGAAGATACAAAATGAAATAATAAATAAAATTAAATCATTAAATCCGAATACGTGTTAATATTGTGCAGATATTAGGACAAGGAGCAGACGACAGGAGTGCAGGAGGAGACGTTTCCACAATAATTCACGAGCCATGGGGGTGTAATGATGGTGGTGAGGCCGGGAAGGAGCCCCATATTTATTCATAGGTTGCTGGTTTCCTCCTCACACTGTAAAAGATCTCTTCAGGGGTACAATAGGATGTTAATTCATTCAACCACTGCTCCTGCAAAGGAGGAAGTTCAAATTTCCATTTTTTTTTTATTTGCTTTTTCTCAGCTCCACCTGTGAGTGATATTAAGTATTTTTTATCACAGTTCACATTAAACTCTTACTCGTCTCCCAAGATTCAGACCCCAGGAACAGATGGAATTTTGTTTTTGTTTATTTGAAGTCACTGTCATGGTAAAGTATTTCCAAAATTCTTCCAGATAAGAGCACGTCCAAAGCATGTGAAGTAAATCTCCATCACAGGTTTTAGATCTCTGGTAATAGGGCGAGGCATTATGGTGTATTCTGAGCAGTCTATGTGGAGCGTACAAAGATATTAAACTGTATTTTTACCCCGTTTGGTTGAGATAAATACTGTCTGGGACTTTTCAAGAATGTAACACCATTTCATGTCAGATTATAGATTAGACTTTTTAAGGACACGTGGAAACCCCGTACTTAGAAAAGAATTCAAGGCACCTCGAGACAGAGAACAGTTTATTAGAGATCACTTATGTGTCAGTTTTATAACAGGCCTATTGTTGTTTTTTTTTAAATGAGTTTTTCTGAAGTCATCAGAAAACTGATTAAACAAAGATAACAGGCAGAAGGTTGGAATAGCCTCCTCACAGTTGCAATTACGTTTCTCAGGATCTTCCTGATTGTATCTGTCTTCTGACAGAGTTCTGGCCTCGTGGAGTTCATTAGATCGGTGAATGCTGACAGGCTCAAACACCTGGTTTTAAAATGAGATCTGTTTCCAGATACGTCATCCACGTAATAAACTATCTGATCTTACCTGTGTGTTTACACCTGGGGCCTCATTGATAACACTGGGTCTCATGCAAGAACATTTTCATTTCCTTCTCTTAAATTTCTCTTTCTTTTGTTCATATAACTTAAGATACCTGTGTAAACGATCCACCTGTTCGTATTTGAGCGCACGTGCATTAGACTTGTAAATTAGCATAATAGCACCATATAAGGCTGTGCTTCCTGCTCTATATGTCAGGAAGTGTTCATTCATGGAAATGGCATCAAACAGTAAAAAGAACTTTGAAGTCTGACGTTCTGCTTTCAGAGATGCATAAAGGAAAATCATTTTAACAGCGTCAGCAGTGGAATTAAAACACATGCTAAAGCTAAGAAACGGGAAAAGTGTATGCTGCTAATGCTGTGTTGCTGAAGGGTCGGACTGTCACTGAAATAAAAAAGAAACGTCTTGGTATGAAAATGACTTCAAAGAAGGAAAAATAACAACTTGCCACAGCAAAGCGATCGATGACTGCAACGGGATGAGGGGGGGTTTGGG
>JAJHUR010084794.1:0-13760 GCA_027495735.1 Lutjanus campechanus
ATTAAATGTATGTATTTTGTTTCTTTTTGTCTTCTGTGATGCTGCTGTGACGCCAGACAAATTTCAGACTTTGTTCTGACAGTAAACGCATCATCATCATTTCATCATCATCAACACTCTGTTTATGTTGTTTCTGCTGCTCTTCTCAAAGGATCTGAACCACAGGATTTTGAAGGAGTTGGCCTTATAGAACATCTAATTAATTTGATTCACACATAATTTATATGCCTGTCATAACAGGCAAAGAACGCAGAACTTTGATGATAGTTTTTACTCCAAACATCAAGTTGAGGGCTGACTTACACTTGAGACACCGGGTGGAGTCGATTAATTGGCTGATAGGAGATAAACCGGCGCTTCTCCTGGTGTAAAGTTTCCAGGGTTTTGAAACTGTTCCTGTATTTCTGGGTTTTGTGTAATTGTGGGATGAGCAGGTGAGATTTAGAGGCAGAAAAGGTGACTGGTTCCCTCCTGCTGAGCCGTCTGCTGAACATGTTCGGAGGCTGTTTGATTGGAAAAATTTTAGAGAAATCGGTTCCTATTACATGACAGCTAAGAAATTTGCTTGAAACCTGCAAAACACTTAAATGGAAACTGTAGCTGTATGTATGTAGAGCTCTGTTTTTGGAACTTTAATGGTTGTAAACTAAATTAACTGAAATTTAACTACAAAGAATGACTTGAAACAGCTCATTTAAGTAATTGTGATATATGAATAATAAATGAACTTGTGTGTGAGAGGACTGTGAAAGATTATTTTGGCACAGATCCTCTTTACATCTGGAGCCAAATCGACACATAAATCTAATAAAACATTTCTTAAGAGATGGAGGTGAGTTAGGAACAGCTCATCATCATTAGTAAAAAAAAAGAAAGTAATTCTGCTCCTGTGACTCAGACGAGCTGTGATTCAGACACTTTTCACGTTATGGGACACAGTGAATTGAAAAAAAGGAAATAACAGACAAAGAGACAAAGCCTCAACAAAAGTCTGTTCTTACGAAATCAATGCTGCATTTAAAAGAAACGCAAGGCAGGAGTTGTTGGGAGCTTGTTTCTGCAAGTACAGCGGAGATGATGACATAAATTCATTAGTTTTAAGACTTTATATAACAACAACAAAAATCAGACAGGGTTCATAAGCTAAGAGATGTGATTTAATAACTTAAAAGCATGAATTTGACTGAAAAACACAATGTGTTGTTGGATGGCTTTGATTGTTTTGCAGCCAAAAGTTGAGCTAGGTTCAGGTTTTTTTCCCCATATGAGGTCCTAATGCTGATGTCCGTCTATGCCCTCTGTCTATGACACTCCCCCAAAACACATGACTGCATACTGTCTGATTACCGCTGGAGGACGAGTCGCTAACTGTATCCAGTGACATCTAACATGATCACAATTAACATGAACCAACATCGTACTCACAGCTGTCAAGCTAGCATGTTAGCAGCTGCCCCTCTCATGTGCAACTAGCTCACTGAGGCTTTAGCAGTGTATCTGCCTGGCGTTGTGGTGGACTTGATGGTCAAACAAACACAGATCCTTCACCCAGGACTCTGATGACTGGGTCCCATGTCAACCTGAAAATCAGTGTTATCTGAAGTCTTTTCCAAAACCTACCCAAGTAGTTTTGGTGCCCAAACCAAACCAAACTGTGACCATTTCAAAACCTTAAGCACCTATGTACCTCCGCATGGGCATGGATGGATCTCGCCTGGACTCTGAAGGTGGTGGCTTGGCCAAAGTCTCGGAGTATATAAGACGGAGCTCGAGGGAGCTGAAAGGTTTACTGTCGTTACTGCTTGTACTCAATAAACTCTTTCACATCAGACTCTTCTGCTTCATGTTACTACCTTCTTCCAAGTATTTTTGAGACTCCAACAATAAGTTTTCAAGGACTAACTGTTGTTAAGAAATCCAATTTTTCCTGGTCCAAGTTTGGACATTTTTCCACAGCCAACAGCTAATAAGTGAATATGCAGGAACATCACTACATCAGCCTCATTGATGTTCGCCATGAACTACAGAGAGTGGTGGCTTTTTGTAGAGCCACTCTCTGCTTTATAATATTCAGCCTTATCAATTATCTAACAAGAGAACTGACTGAATCTTCCTCCCTCCAACAGAAACAAAGATGAGACAGAGGAAGCATGTGCACGCTCGTGTTTTCTGCTCTCAGCTTCAGACAGCTGTGGGCGCGGAGGCGCTCCAAACATCGTGGCTCCAAAAATAATCTATTTTTATCCCAGACTTCAAAGCTCTCGTGACAAAGATAGTTCAAATATAAACCGGATCTCGGCGTCGACGAAGCCCTCCCTCCCCCAAAACAACGAGAGCAGCGCCCGTTAGAGACGGAACAAATGCAACATTATGTTTACGAGCTGCCCTGAACGCAACGTCAGGCCTGTTTAAATATTCAGGAGCAGAGCAGAAGGAGAGTGTCAGGGTTTATTTAGGGGTTTCAAAGAGAGACGCTGGTTGGGCTGAGTAATGTCTTCATTTCAGCCCGGCCGTGATATTCTGACTGCAGGGGGACGAGTGAAATAAAAACATTACACACTGTAAATCTGAGCAGAGAGAAAGTGAGGAGACAGAAGCCAGGGGAGAGGAAATATTATGTAATATTACATGCAACTCCAGTCAGACAGTATAT
Source organism: Lutjanus campechanus (assembly GCA_027495735.1). Classification (NCBI taxonomy): domain Eukaryota; kingdom Metazoa; phylum Chordata; class Actinopteri; order Lutjaniformes; family Lutjanidae; genus Lutjanus; species Lutjanus campechanus. The sequence goes on from JAJHUR010084794.1 coordinate 2,654, forward strand.
GATATATATAGCACTGCATATAAGTAAAGTGTAGGATAGTAGGTAGGTAATGTTATTCATACCCATGATTTGTTTTGTCTGAAGTTTACGCTGCACACAAGACAAAAGAGACACTAATAAAGAAAAAAACAGAGACAGAGGAGGAGAAAATGACCACGATGAAAAATGACAAAAGTGGAGATGAGAGGAGGAAAAGAAGGAGGAAACTGCGGCGGAGGAATGAGGAAGAGGGAGAGAAAGAAAGAAAATATATGTTGTAGTAAAGACTGCCCTGAAGACAACGAAGAACAGGAAGGAAAAACAGCCTGACCATGAAATGAAAAAGACCAGAGAGAGAAAAAATAAACTGTAGATGTTCACAAACTAAAGCGGGGCTGAACAACGAGGTAGAGAGAGTCGAGGAAAAATGCACATTATACGAAGATGAGTATGAAATGTAAGATGATCAAAACCTGCACAACTTACATCCAAAGTCAGTGTTCAGTGTCAGTGAAGGAAATGTGTTGTGCTTAAGGATTTGGCATTTTGTTTTTTGTTTTTCTGTAACATGAACCACAATAGTTTCCTCACTTTGGTCCAGCGCTTTACCTGCCAAACCAAACGTCTTTGATAGTTTATAACAAGTTTACACTGCAGGACTGTAACCCTGATATTCGACTCATAGTTTCTGGAGATTGTCGACAAAAGCCCCCAGATATCAGAGGCAAAATCTCTGTGTGAGCAGAGATCTTGCTGCCAATCAGAGCAGAGACCTTCAAAAAATGTTGCCGCACACAATGTTGAACATTATAATTTGGGTTTTTGCAGAATCACCCAAAATCAAAAATTCTGTCTGCTGTTCTATTTGTGCATCACAACATAAACAAGTTGCTGTAGGGTATATAAAGTCATAGTCAACTGATGTCTCCTGCGGTGGCTTCGTGATGCCATTACAAACAACCCAAATAAAATGACTAAGTGAATAAGACTGGCTTATTCGCTGTGTCACTTTGGGATTGTATTTCAGGAGTTCACAGCTGTTTTCAGCTTCAGTGAAGTGTGACAAAAATCAGTTTTTAAAATAGTTGCAGTTTTGTAGAATAAATACATGTTTAATCAAAGTTTGTTGCTCAGCAAATTGTTCCGTTCTTTCTGTCTCAGACTGAAATATCGAGAGACTTTCTACACACAACAAACCAAACTCAATAACTGTTACTTAATAAATATTACTAAATCAATACATGGTGTATCTGGTGTATTTCTGACATGTTGCCACTGTCCCTGGTTGTGTCACAACTGTCCCCATGGTTACGGTCACTTGCAACATCTGGATTCTTCCATTAAAAAAAATTATTGTGAATGAAATGTCTTAAATGTAATCATCTTTAAAGGGTGCGTCTTATTAGACAGATTTAAGTTTAACATGTACAAATTTGCATCGTCTAGTTCAAATAGTTTCAGAGTAACTGAGAGAAATGCATAAAGTGTTGCAACTGTCCCCAGTCTCCCGTACTGTACATTAAAAGCAGAGTGAGTCAGCAGCGTGTGTGTCACATTTTCACTGCTGCACTCGACCTTTCAAACTGAAAACACAGTTTAAAGTGCTGCTGATATATAGAAAAAGTTTTTTTTTTTTAGATTCATCACTTTTTGGAGGGAGATAATTTAAAAGTTCGTGACTCTCTGAGACCTGCTGTATTTTCACAATGGAGGAAATATGTTAGAGTAGAGAAGAGGGCCCGAAGAAACAGACTCAGTGTGATGAATAGATGGAGACAGAAGCTCAGAGAAAAGAAATCAGTGTATATGATGCTGAAAAGGACCAGAAAGACAGAGGCGATGATTTCTGCCTTCTTATCTACCAAACTCAATACCCAATGTGGCCCACGAGGAATTTGTTGCAAAGAATTGTGGGTGATGATCACCCCCAGCCTCTTTCTTTCTGAGCACTTTTTATTTTGATGTTTCCTCAGCTGGCGTCACTCTCCTCCATCACTCTCACTGTACCGTCGAGGAGGAAATCACTCTCTCTTTTACTGCTGATGGTTTGTGGTTTATGCAGAGCTGCCGGCGGTCACACGCCGCTCCGCCTCGCGCTCATTCATCACCGTAATCGTCCGGCAGGAAGCGGCGGCGTGCGGATGTGGTGAGAGAGCGTCGCGGCGGCGTGCAGGAATGACAGAGGAGCCCATTAGAGAGGAGCGTGACTTGTTTGTGTAACGGGTCACGTTTGGATGAAGCAGCAAACACAACACAGACCAGCAGAGCGGAGGAACCGTGTTGCACACTTTAACCCGGCTCAGGTTTCAGCTGGTGCGAAAATAACAGTTTGAACTTTTATTTAAACCAACATGAAGAATAGATTTAGTCAACATGACAAAAAGGCACATTTTAACACAAACTTTCTACTGAATGAACATGTGGTGAGGTTGTTTTCTCAACCGCTGTTTCCAACTTCAACTTTAAGACGCACAAGAAATCCTTGAAGTGCTCTGAAAAAAAAATGGAAACGTGAACGTCTGCAGTTTCATGACGTCGTTGATTATTTTGCCAAAAACTTTAGGAACTTCAAGGTTCATGTTTTTGCGTCACTGCGTCTGACCTCGGCACGTTGACGGTTCAGTTCAGTTCCTCTCTCTCATCTAACTTGAAAAGTAAAATCATCTGACTCCTCCTTTCCCCATGTGCAATGTTTTTCCTTTTTCTAGTTCTGACGATTGCATGTAATTTGTCTAAATCATGCCCCCAAAAAATCTTGTCACTACTGAAACTAACTGAACCATGGCTCAGTTTGATCTGGACCGAGATCACCTCCATCAGTCGGACAAAGGTTCGGCTGTTTGGTCAAGATCGTGGTCTGGGTGTGAAAGCACCCACAATTCAGTTTCTGAGCTTCTGATTATTTCTGTTGTTGAGACTGAATAAATCGTGGCTTGACCATAAATAAACTAATGAATAAAATTATCTTTTGCTCCATTTAATTGAGTTTGCTCAGTTGCCATGGAGATAAATGATCTACAGATGGAGATGGAGCTTTCAATCATATCACATGACCTTCAAGTTGTCATGGAATAACAGATGTTTTGGCCCAGGCTCACATCAAAGAGTGTAATGAACCAGAGGATACTGGGTCAGTGTCATATTTTGCTTCACCTTGTTGTGAAAAGTATGCACATGTATGAAGGTGCATCTTTTTAGCAAAGATGTTATTGTCTGTTTCCTGCCCAGGGACCACAGATGAAAACTAGCTCAGCGTTAAACTCTGGTACAGTTAAGGAGCTGTGCATTATCCCTGTCAAATAAACAAATAAAATAAATAAAAAAGTCTGCAAAAGGGGGAGGAGGGGTCGATGGAACCCAGCCCTATTGCTAACTTGACCACAGAATGAGAAAGCGTTGACTTTAACACATGACACTGCCACGGAGGTGTCAGATCTGTTGCAAACTTTGGCTTGATACTGGGTCGGATACTGATGATATATACACTTTTGAATATTTAAAACTCCATGAGAAAACTCCATCTACTGATGAAGATCATGTGCTATGATTGAAAGCTCCACAAACAGCCACTACATGGACCTTGAGATAAGATCATCAGCTGTCGTTTCCACGATCAAGAGTGAACTTTGAGCCTCGATTCAATTCTTTTTTTTTTACTTTAGAAAGTCAAATTGAGTTTATTTCAATAATAGTTTTGGATGACTTTGTTTCATTTTTAATTGTTTTGGTTTCATTTTTGTTTAATCATTTTATTAACTTATGTAAGTTGTAGTTTTAGCAGGAAAACCTTGTAACATTTCTCGTCAGGAGAACTCACAAAGCACTTGAACACATTATACGAACAGAAAGGAAGAATCTTTAAAACTGTGTCAGATCCCTCTACAAAACACCAAAGAGATGCACAGCGAAGATTTTTGTAAATCAAACACGTCCTCTTTAAGACCTGAATGTCAAAGAAGAAGAATCTAAAAATATCTGACTGAACTTCTGCCCCATACAGTGAAATTAATCAGCAGGAAAAAAAGACACAATCGCAGAAAGCTGAGAGATTCGTGGAGACTGAGGACGCGACTGTGGAGGTCAAACAAGGTCATGAAACTTTAGATTGGAAACTGAGAACTGAACCAGATAAGTGAGTAACTGTTAGGAGTTATTACACGCTTCTGAATACAGAAAATCGATAAACCAAAAACTTTTAAATGGACTCTTTTGTTGAATTTAATATTTACTTTAATTCCTCACTTTTCACTTTCACATTAAATGAGTTATTGAATTTAGAGTCTTCAGTGTGACCCTGCGTTTTAGACTCTTTACAGCATGTTTGTGGGTTTTAAACAGTAAATTATATTAGAAAGAAATTAAGAAATAGAGAATATTATCTAAAACATCACCTTTGTAATTAAATGTGAAGAAATAACTCAAGGCTGTTTTGATCGAAGAGTCTAAAAAAATCATGCTTGGGAGAAAAAGGAAAAAGGAAGAGAAGTTGCCTTTTTGATTTGATATTAGAGAGAATAGAGGAAGATGATCTGGTGAAAAGAGACACTGAGGGGAAGTGTTTCTTTTGAGCTTAAAGCAGAAGATAAGGAGGAACTCTGCTGTCCTGACTGGTGTGAAATCACATTTAACAAGACGTCTGTGTGTCTGGAGTTTGACAGCGGTTCATTTAAAATTATAATCCTCATTTTTTCCCCCTTACTCATGTGAGGGTCTGCAGGACAGGTGGTGTCCCACATGTTCATACTGTAAAGCCCCGTGAGGCAAACTAATCAATCTGTATACAGTCAGTAATTACCCTGCGACATGGTAGCTTTCAGTGTTCATGGCGGGGTCACGAGTCACGGGTCTCCTGTTGACTGTGATTGTTCATCAAAAATGCATCTACAAAAAAAGACTGTGGTCATTTTGTCGTGTTTTTTGTCAGTGGATCAGTTTGAAATATGTCAGGCGGTAAAATGTAAAAAAAAAATACTTAAGATGACTTTAAATTTCAAGGTAACGCACTGCAGTAGATTTTTGAGTTTCGAGCCAAACTCAGACTCTCAAGTTTTGAAATAAACTTTTAAAGGTTTTGCTGACCTTGAATCTTTAGTTGAGATAATTTACTTTTCTTCTGTAGATAAACTTGAATCTTTAAGTTTTAGAAACAAAACAAAAATCAAAAATTGGTCACAGTGAGCTGCAAAATTAAATAGCTTTGATTGGCAAGATTAAAATTTTAACATTTACTTTCACTTTGATGAATTTACTCAATATTTTTTAAATACAGTCTTTTGAGTTTCTGAAATTCAAAGCTTAACTCAACAAAAGATCAATAGCTAGTAAAACTTTTTCAAAATGTAAGAATTTGAGTCAGACTCAAAACTCAAACATCTATTGCAGTCCGTTGCCTTTAAATTTTGAGTTTTCTCAACTTTTTCATTTTTACAGTGTAAGTGAACAGTCAGGAGCAGCCACAGTGAGCTGCTGGATGAAGTCAAGTCTGTTTAAGTTTCAGACCGTAGGACAACTGTGCAGACGACAGCCTCAACAAGACAACAAACTCTTTTAACTGTGTCCTGCTGTTGTTTGGGATAGTAATCGTAATTTAATAACGTCTTTACTAAAACATGAGTTTGTTTGGCTGCACTGTGAACAGATACACCAGTTCAAAGGCCACCACACTGTGAGCTATCGTGAAGCTCAGTGTGGCGGCTCCAGCCGTCTAATCCAAAAATAAGTAAATGCAGTAGAGTGCGGGTGGAGCTGAAAGCAGGAATTAACTATAGAGACCAAAACCATTTTTGTACCAGCCTGTAAACATGTTTACTTCTGCTGTTAATTTTAACAGTGGAAACTGGGACTGACTCACTCATTCTCAGGCAGCTACTTTCGTCAGACAAGGTCTGATAAACCCACTGAACTCTGCCAACTCAGCACCAAACAGTTAGAGACTAGCTGGTAAACTTTGAGCATTTAGCATCTAAAGAGCCAGATATTTCCGTCAGGAGCTGGTGGAGACCAAAAACTGAGCTAAAACACACAATACTGGACTTACATTTGCCAAGTGTACAAAAAATCAAGACTCTGTAAGCGCTGGTTGTGGTAAATAAGCAACTATCTACCTGGTTGACTTTGCAATATCAAGATAAATGGTGATGATATATTGAAGTTGTTTGACCAAGTGGCCAAAACAAAAAGCAAAACATCAGTTATTGCAGGTTTACGTACATAAAGATTAAAGCAAAGGTTGAAAACAGGTGAGACCCGTCATGTAAAACCTCCACATGCTTGTTTTCCCACGTTTAACAGATGCATTTCCCCCTTCACTTCAGTTACTTAAATTAGATGTTGCTGCAGTGCATGCTGGGTGTACACATACACCGTTTAGCCGTAATGACGGCCAGGTGCGCGTGTTCATCATTTTCCTTTCAGACTCATTATGGCAAAGACGAGAATCGAAAGCTGTGTTAATTCACCTGACTCTGCAGGCTCCGATGTAAAAAGAATTTATATAATCAGGAGCATTACGGCTGCAGGAAGCCAAAGCCAGCTCAGCACAGTGAAACACATCCAAACACTCCCATCTGCAGCTGCCATCCAGCGGTCCGTCACACTGTGTAAATTAAAGTACTCAGAGTAATAAAACATCATCTAGCTGCGGTGGAGGCTTTTTTTTTTTTTTGCTTTTATCCCACATTAGTTGCAGCAATACAACAATAAAATTGAAAAGGAAAAATGTTTGCAGCAGCAGAAAGTGGCGGTTTAACAGCGCTAATAACAAGCAGCAGGAAAAAGGATCTAAATGCAGTTATGGCTGGTTGAATTATGAGTTTATGTAATTCAAAAATCAATGAACAGGCTCAGAGATTTGTCAAGAGAGTCGACAAATCTGAGGGGGCCGAGGCAGGTAGGCAGGTGAAGGGGAGGGCGATGTAGTCAATTACAGGGTTAATTATGATTTTAATTTGAGTGTCACAACTGCTGAGACAAAATTAAAGTATGAGAACCATCTGGTTTGGGTTGTCGAGAGGGAGACAAATGTTTTTACAGTCTCTCCTCCCCAGAAAATGAGACCGTTAGTTGTGTTAAATTACCTAAAATGACCTGAGCAGAAGCAGAAGGAACAGGAAGACGTTGAACAGGAGATCATTGTGCCTAAAACACCAAACGCCATCAAACACATCAAACCACAGACTGTACGGGGTCGTACCTGCTGCAGTAGTCGGCCAATCACATGTCACATTAAACTGAAGAACACTTGTGGGGATTGGCTGCAAACAAAACCATGCAAGTAGTCATTTTCTCCAGATCTGGGTACCAAAAGGATCAAATGCAGGTGTCCTTTGACTGGAGAAGTTCTGATACTATTAGGCACCTGGGTTGTTTCAGACGACTCGTTAAAGGTATTGATTAACGATAGAGACAGAGAGGGTGGAAGGTGGACTAATGCACATGATGTTTCTGTAAGTCATTAATAACTGCTTTGTCACTTGAACCGCTTCCAAACTCCAAACTATTTTCTAGTAAGTCGGCCCACAGGTCCCGCATCGACCCGAGCATCACTACAGGCTACCGTACCACATAATTAAACCAGAATCAATGTTTTATGAAAATGTCAGTCACACAATTAGATCACCCTTTACAGAAAGGCATTACAACAATATTTAAATCCCTACATGCATTTTTCACTCTGGCTACTAGAGGGTTCAGTGAACCTACTGAACTAATGCAAACTGTGCCCTGGGCTTTACAACAATACAACAGAAATCTAGAGATCCACATTTTTGGAGAATCTGAAAAGCTGAAATTCTAAATATTTGACACTTGACATTGCCTATTCATCAGTCGGAGCCTGCACGGCCCAGTGGAAGTTGTGGATATTCAGAAAGTTAATGTTTTGGCACAGAGCTGATTAAATCACCCTCAGTAACTGCATTTAATTCCAACAAGTAACCAGCATCACGACCGGTTTCTTATGTTTATTACGAACCAAATTTCATGAAAATCGGTTCATAATTACGTGAATTACAGTCAATTTAGTCGTGAAGTCTACATCTCTTAATACACGTTGGATGTTTTTGGGAGCTCGACTTTTCCAGTGTGGCAGATGTGCAAGTGCGGCTACGTAGAGCTGTGACCGACGGTTACGACTCAATGTACTGCAATACTGTCAGATATATTGATATTTTTTAAAATCTAATTTTGGAAAACTGTCATTTTATATAGAACAAACCATTATATGTTTAACATTTGAGTTAAGGAAGATAAGTAACAGCAGGGTTTAAACACAACACAAAATGAACCACTGCCACGAATCGTTGCACCGATCGTAATATCACAGTACGGTATTTTATCATAAAATATAATATTTCAATATTTTATTTTACTCTCCTAGTGAAAAAGATGCTTCACTGGGTAGAAATTTGTGCCCAACAAGGCAAGAAACAGCTGGACGAACTATGATTAATCTATTAATAATCAACTATTAAATGAACCTGCATCTATTTTGATAATCAATTGTCGTTTTGAGTCATTTTTATATTTTGAAAAAAAGTATTTAAGCCTCTTAAATGTGGATATTTTCTGGTTTCTTTATTCTCTGACGGTAAACTGAATATTTTGGGGTTGTGAGTAAAACACAGATTGTTGATGTCATATTGAGCCTTGATCAACATTTTTTCACCATTTTCTTACCTTTCATGGACCAAACAAAAGCAACAATCAGGATAATTGAGAAAATTTTTGAGTGATTAATCAATGATGAAATAACACGACAGCAGGCTAAAATAATTTCACCATATTTTATTTAGAGAGATGATCCAGTAGTAACAGAAAATAATCAAGTTGCATTACTTTAGCATTGTACTTGGATTATGTTACTGACTGCATTTCTTAAACGTGTAATTAGTAGTTGTATTGGAGTAAATTTTTACTGACCCTCCCGACACTGGACAAAGGTCCCCAGCCAGAATTAAACCTGGGACACTGTGGCCCCGTGGCCTCAGTGTCCAGCTGCCCTCTTTAAATGTCTTCATACAGCACAAGCAGACCTTCTGCTGCCTCCGTCAGTTAAATGACCACGCTGCAGCGCTCCCCTGAGACCGCTGCAGGTGTCACCATGACGGGTGGAAGTGGACTAATACACCTCAGAGTTGGCGTCGGTGTGGGCAGTTTAATCCTGAATATTGGAGGAGAAACTGTGTGTGTGTGAGCGTGTACATGATATTTGTGTGTGGGCGCGCTCTGTCCTGCACTTGATTAAATTCTTTTTGTCCAGTTGTAGTTCCTTATCTCGCACGCACACACACACACGCAGCAGCAGTCAGAGTGATGGATAGACGCTCAGTGGGCTCACACAACAATAGCTGGACTGAATTAAAGGATCTAAACCGGATGGCTGGCTCGCCCGTGCTGGATCTGACTATTGACCGCGATCCTACGTGAATGAGAAAATGAAATAACAACAAGAGAAGAGAGAGAGAGAGGGCGACGGGAAGCGGCGGTGAGGGAGGAGGAGCGTTGGAGCTCTGTTCTGTTCTGGCAGACAAGGAAGGAGCTCGAATCATAAAGCTGCTAAAAATAGAAACAGTGCTGGGCAGGAAACAAGACTGCAAGAAGAGATAAAAATCCACTGATTTAAGAGAGGAAAAGACACGTAGATCAGCTTTTTCTGAGATACTCCATCGTCTCTAGTGAATGTGAGGTACACACACACACACACACACACACACACACACACACACACACACACATACACACACACACACTGTTACTGAAGCTTCATCTAACACACATCCATCCCTTTGAAACAACATTTAGGGTGGAGACTTTATTCGTGATGTCAGCTTCAAAGTTTCACACTTTTATTAAAATTGGCAGGAAAGTGTATTTGTCAGTGTTTGAACAGGCTCATGAAAAGACAGAAGGGCTTAAAGGGACAGTTCACCCCCCAAAATCAAAAATACATATTCTCCCCCTGGCCTGTAGTGCTGTTAATCCATCCAGATAGTTTTAGTGTGAGTGGCAGAGTTTGGAGATATTGACCATCGAGATGTCGGCCTTATATCCATTATAATGGAACTGAACTTTGAGCTGAACTTGTGGTGCTCAAAGCACAAACAAAAAAGAAACAAAAAAACATTTTAATAATTCAAAACCAGCGTCTCTTTCAAAAAATCATGACCTGGTTACTAAAGATAATTCACAGAGCTCGTTGTGAGCAGGTTCATGTTGGAACTATGTTCGTTCTACAGTAGAATCTTTATAATCTACTGGAACTACTTTAGAATCTATCAAAAGTATTTTAGAATACCGGAACTTCTGCCGTGACTAAACAGTGACCTCAAACATCACAGTAGAAACAAATGCTTCAGGTATGTAAGAAATAAGCAGCGTCTAAATGATTCTTACTGTTACTTACTGATAACAATGAGTCAGTCTTTTCACTCATTTTCAGCAACTAATTTCTAACATGTATAATCTGTTGAGAAGAAAAACGACCCTTTTCTATGACACAGGGTTCGAGTATGTGAAATATTTCCAGTTTAGAAGTACACGATAAATGGACGGCTAAGATATCCAGACAGATATAGGGGTTGAGTAAATTTGCAATACATCGAAAACTGACCTATATCAGCTGTGGCAGAGGTCTGCGTTCTCTGAGTGGACATCTAATTAATTATCTATGATCAAACACAGACAGTATTCAATACAAGATTTGAAACATAAAAATATAGATTTCTGGCCTCTTCAAATGTTGTGATGTCTTATATCAACATGTTGGCTCAAAAAAAGCAGTTAAACAGCCACTTTTTGATGATTGTACAACATGATAAATGTGATGAGCATTTGTAAGGATCACATAAAATATTACTACTGATCCTGCACACACACACACACACACACACACACACACACACACACACACACACACACACACACACTGTACTGTGTGTAAACTGTGTGTACATGTAGCTTGTTTTCACAGCTCTGTGTCTCGTGTGGCACATCACAAATGAGCCTGAGGGACTGAGGGAGGAGCGAGGTCTCCCCAGGTAATCCTGACTGTCATCTTCCCCCTCACACACACACACACACACACACACACACACACACACACACACAACACACACACACAGAGGCCTGT
>JAJHUR010084795.1:9205-43039 GCA_027495735.1 Lutjanus campechanus
CCTCCTCCTCCTCCTCCTCCTCCTCCTCTCCTCTCTGGATCCAGCAGGAAATGCCTGAAGCAGAGACAGTCTTGTGACTCTTTGACTCTTCCAACAGATGGTTTCCAGTGGAACAAGTGTCTCTGCTGATCTGCCCCCTCCCCCACTTTTTACTAGGAAATGGTCTATTCCCTGAAGGCGTCATGTTTAAAGGAATACACCCCATCTGAAAACAGACTAGAGCTGGCAGCGTCATACCTTTGACATATTTTCACCATTAACGTAACCCAGGAGCGTAGAGTACTTCATGTTTACATATTATAATGGAGTTAACGCCGCAAATGTGCAATTTTACATTTTGTCAAACCTCAAAATATCCTTTTCCCCTGCTAATCTTCCCAGTCTGTCCTACACAGACAGTTTTTAAACAGTAATTCATGCTATATTTATACTCAACATTGCCCGTCACTGTTGTTGCAGTCTATAATTTGTGTTTTATTAGATGTTTCATCAAAATTAGCTGATTTAATCAGTAAAAACATGTGATATGTTGTAATAACACAGCTGCCTTGTATCACAGGCTGCTGTAATGTCTCCCTCTGTGGATCCCTCCATGTCACTGCACCCCTCAGCCATGATTACTCAGCAGATGGGCCAGCTGTCACTGGGAAACACTGGAGCGGTGAGTGGAATTGTGGGAAATCCTACGTCACACACGGCACTGATCATTAACAAGCTGTAGTATGACAATGATTATACGCTAGAAAGATGTTTAATTTGGGACATTTTGCATGGACAGCACAGGATTAGTGAGGCGAAATCTTTATTTTGCAAGGCACAACTTGTCCCTAATGTAGAGTGACAGAGGGGCTGTTGATATTTAGTATTTTACAAACATATTGTGTGAAAAATAACTTCAGTTTAGAGCTTCATGTAAAGCAGAGCTGGTAACACTGAATAACAATCATTAATATACAGTAAATAGACAGAATAGATAGATAGAAGTATTGGCAATACTTTAATTTATATTGTGTTATATTATCAATAGTTTGTGTAATATAATATAAAAACTCTTTTATTGCTGCACACATAAAAAAAAACATCTCAAACAAAGTCAGCTATAGCTTTATCATGATTAGTAAACATTATTAATTATCATGTCATTGTTAACAGTGAAATAACTAAAGGAAACTGTACAGTGAGAGGGTGATTATTGTGAAATAAGCAGGGTGATGCAGGGTCTTGAATCATAATAATAATCATAACAATTACCTCCTTTAGGTTAGACTGAATATGAAGTCCCTGTTGTTTTTTATTGCCCATTATAGGTCTACAGTTTTTAGTTAAAATAAAGTAATTTATGATGAGTTCATCTGAATGGACGATTATTTAAAAAAAACAAACTTGTGCCAGATTTTATTTCTTGAAGAGGGACAGAGTGTGTTCACATCCAGAAAAAGATTCCTCAACTGTAGGACAAAAATATATAATTGGAGAGCACAAAGGAGAAAAGTCTGCGCAGGCTTCAAATCAATATTTTAATTAAATATTTTTATTCTCTTTAAATGCAGTGTTTCAGTCCTCCTCAGGAAGCCTGAACAGTGTGCAGACTTTTCTCCTTTGTTCCCTGCAGATTTTATTTTTAGAACCTGGGACAAAAGACAAAGTTTCTTGTTTGCAACATAATGTCTTGTATAAGAAGTTATGTTCATGTCTGACAATTTTTTTTTTTTTACTACCGCAACAGTATTTTTTTTTTGCAGTGTCTTAATAAGTCGATGCCATGTGCACTGAGCACTTGTCTGTGCAGTGCATGACATGATAAATAAATACAGCTCCATCTTAATGTCCCCCTATGAGATCCAGGACTATATAGTGGACTATAGTGGCAGATTTAAAACACATCCTGAAACCTCTCTAGGAGTTTTTTTATTTCCATATGCATGGTGTATACATTTGTTTTCTTCTGTTTTTTATTATTGTTTCTCCTTTCTTATGTTGTTTTTTCTCTTCGTGCTGTAAACTTTGATCTGCACTTTTGATCAGCTGTGTTCTGTTTAAAGTTGACTAGTACAAGATGCATGTATAGCATTGCAGATTTGATAAAATGTTATATACCATTGAACAATGTGGATTTAATTTAATTTTTGTTCTTACATTACAGTATATTTCAGCCAACCCTGGTGTCCAGGGAGCTTACATGCCTCAGTATCCTCCTCTGCAGCCAGCACCTGTAAGTGTATTGTGTCTTTGTCTCATTCAATACATTCATCTTGTCCCAGGTGTCCATTTAACTGCAATATATCTTAAAACAATAACTGTTTTAGAATACTACAACAGCCCATTCATATGGCCTTGAGTTGTTTTTGAAGTGTTCGTCCTCTAAAACTATCAATTATCTTCAGTGCAAACACGGTGAAGACAGTTATTATCGCGCTCTAAATGAGAGACGCTGTTTTTCCTTTTCAGGAAAACGGCACGCCGCAGCAAGTGGATTCTTCCAACAATTCGTCTCCTTACAGTCAACTCAGCAAGTAATCACAGGTACGCTTTAGTTTCTCAATGTTAACTCCCTGACATGAATGCCAGCAAGTCTTTTGTTTCAACAACTTTATTGCAACATAATAGAAATTTTGGTGTGACTTTCTGATCAGACACCAGTGGTTTATATGTTGTAAGTAAGAGCTTTGTTAGGTCAAAGAATCAATAATCATTTGTAAATCAAAGGCTTTATAAATAAGCTGTAAGCCAGTAATATGAAGAAATGCAGTGCTGCTGTTTTGTAAGAAGTTATGATTTATAAACCCTCCACACAGGGTGCTTTAGTAGAAAAATATACCAAAGAGCAATTTGCAGTTTTGTCAACACTTGGTGTTCCTTTTTTCAGCCATTTCTTAGTCAGAGATTTCTATATTTATCCTTCTTCCTCCACTCAAGTTCCTCCAGTTTAATCGAACATAGGAGATTAAAGAAAGTATCTTAGTTAAAAAGACCAAACGATGATTTTTTTAGTCCAAAATGGAGCCACAGATGGGCAACTCCAAAATACGAAAATGATTTGAGCCTTTGTTACCGCAAGATCTCCAGTAGTCAGCAATTCTTTTGGGCAGCGGTACAGAATCAACAAATAACATTCTTCCAGCTACATTCTCTCCAACATGGAGATCTTGTTGTTGTCCACTGTTGACTAAATATCTCCTCCCACTTCTCTTGTGAGAATATCAGATTAATAAACTCCTGCAGTGTTTCCTCCTTCAGCAGATGAATGTAAAAAAAAAAAAACAGCCTCCTGTTGTCAAACTACACATACATCAGTCTGCACAGTGAAGCTAAAACATTCAAATGAATTAAGCAAAACACACCAGGGAGTGGAGGGGGACTTCAAATGAGCACAATGAGAATTTAAAGGGATAGTTCAGATTATTTGAAGTGGTTGTATGAGATATTTATCCATAGTCAGCGTGTTACCTACAGTTGATGCCGGCTGGCACACCCGGCGGTTATGAGGAGCAGCAGGAGTGCTGTTGTAGGAAGCTAAACAAAGTGCTGCTGTGGACCAAATGTATTTTAGCCTTGTATGAAAGGTCGCTTTACCTTGTCTCTAGACAGCCTGTACCGACAGGAAACCACCGTTACATAAACTAAATATCACTCTCTCCAAAGCCACCAGGCTCCACTGGCAAAAAGAGTAAATCTACCTTGAAGAACACATTTTCCATGCTGCCACTGCCTCAATCTGTTAAGGATAGATCGGATTACTTAATGTGGGGTCATGTGAGGTACTTGTCAATAGTGTGTTACATACAGTAGAAGCAAAGAGGAGCACCAGCACAGAAGCAAAGCAGTGTGCTGCTGTGTACAGGGTCACCAACAAAAGGTATTTTAGCCGCTTAACGAAAGGTCCACCTAAAAAAAAACAGTATATATTTTGAGTGTACACTTTATTTAGAATATTTTCGCCATTTAGCTCTGCAGTTAGACAGCCATTTTCCAATGGGAAACCACCATTACATAAGCAAAATACCGTTCTCTCCAAACTAACCAAACTCCACTGGCAAAAACAGTAATTTTACCTCACAGAACACAGGAGTTGCTGGTCGACCGCTGCCTCGACCTGCTTGTTTGTTTGTGTTATTGGATGACTTTGGTGAATCCAAACTGACCCCTTAAAACACCAAATTCAGGTAAAGGTAAAGAGGTAAAGATGTGAAAATCTTCTAAATACAGTGTACACTTAAACTGATATAAATATTTTTCAGGTGGTCCTTTTTTTAGGTGTAAAAGACATTTTGCTGCTGAACACCATCTACTGTGTAATACACTGATTATGGAAAAGTAACTCACGCAACCCCTCTTCAAAAATCAGAACTATTCCTTTAATATCAACATACAATAGTTATTAAGACCCTTAAACCTCACATAGATCCGAATGTTGCTGTTCATGTTAGTTTTAGTTTAGTTCTTACATCAATTCTTCTGCTCTCTGTGTCTTTATTTTCAGGCTACAGATTCCCGCTCTGTGAGCCACAGGGCAGGTGGGAGGTTGCTGATGACATCACAGCGACAACAGTCACCGCCTTCTCTGATTGGACCAGATACATGAACTTTTTTGCACAGCCCCGATGTTTGTGGTGGAAAATGCGGACAGTGTAAATGGACTCAAAGCAGTTGGCTAACTACAGAAAAAAGAAAAACAAGATTTATTTTGATAAAGAAACCACACGCTCTTCTTTTTCTCTTTTTCAAGGATTCTCAAACAAATGCCAGAGGACCGCGCCCCCCCCCCTCCCCCAAACCCCCCCACTCCCATCCTTAATCCCCCCAGTCCCCCCGCCCATGCCTAGTATGATGTGATATTAAAATGCATGAGATTGAGATATTTCCCCCCTCTTCAAGGTTTCTGTGATTTTATAGTTCATTTATTTGTGATATATGAAAAACCTTGCAAAAACCTTGTTTGCACTGAAGTTTAAAATTTCAGAATAGCATAATTTTGGTTTTTCAAAGTTGCCACAGAATCGCTTAAAATAATCAATTAATGTTCAACTGCACTTGACAGCTGACACAGGTGACCATTTCATTAGGAAATTAATGAATTTATTATTGGATAAAGGTGCCTTCCTTACGTCACATCGAACATTTTCCAACATTTCTCCATCGAACTTGATCAGGTGTCATATTTCTATATATCTGATTGATCAAATGTGTGTGTGGAATCATGAGATTTCCATTGAGTGTTTCGCTATCTAGTCTTCTGGTTAGCAATAAAGACAATGAGAGTCCCACGGCAATACTGAGAAAAAAAGGAACGGTGACAAACTCAGAGCAAGGTAATTCCTTATTTTCCCTCTTTGCTTTTTTTTTTTTCAAGACATGACATGAAAAAAAGAGTTTTACACCCAACGGACATCTTTTAGGAGGGTTTTTTTTTTCTCTTGTGGTCAGTTTGACCAGTGATCTACCTCATGGTTCTGCTGGAAGTCTGCTGGTGTCGCGGGGTTTGCAGGTAAAGCCCCCTTTTCACCACCCGAGTGGACGAAGCAGAGCAAAAAAAGCCACGCTCAGGAGCTGGCTAAAATAGGACTTCTGCCGTTTGTCTCCCACAATGCAGCGTTTTTCTCTTCCTGATCTGCAAAGAAAACATTTTGTGCTTTGCTTCATCTTTATTTGTCCTTTTGCTTCTGTTCTGGTGTTTTATTTTTCTCAACATGATGAGTGTTGTTCAGTTGTGAGGCTCCATTTTAGAGATTCAAAGCGAGACAACTGCTAGCTTCTCCTTGAAATAGTTGGTTTACAATGTGTTTGAAATAAATGAATGCAGGCTACATGCATTTTTCTGCCTTTGCCATTGTAGACGGATCTTAGATGACTCGCCACTTTCCCTTACCTTTTCTCTCTTTTTCCTTTAAAAAAAAAAAGACTTAAAGTCACTATCTTGGGTAATAGGATTTAACCAGATTTTGTTAATTTGGTTATACAGCAGCGCAATAGTGTACATGCCAAACAATTTGGATGAGTGAAAAAGTAAGAAATCTTGCAAAATAAGTGCAACAATCATGTATGAAATGCTTCGACAGCAGCAGTATTTCATAAGAGTTGGATTGGAGGTGAAATCACATGACTGACTGTGTTTCGGAGGTTGGTTTGTTCGGAATAAGATTTGTAAATTATATGCATTCAGGGCCAAAAGTGGAAAAATAAGTGAGTTTTATTGTTTGCTTTGCTTTTTTTCTTTAAACTGATGATTTCTGATGTAAGAACTCTACACTACTTTCAAGAAAAATGGTCAAAGCTGTATGGTCGCGGTGCTTTTTTCCCCCCGATCAATAGTACTGTAGCGGCAAATGCTCACCATCAGAAAGTACAGGCAGTAATAACCAGGCTTTTACTGAGTGTACTTCCCCATTCTGAACATTTGTTGCTGGAAAAAATGTAAAAATGAAAAAAAAAAAAAGCAAAAAAATCTTGTACATGTTTATCCTCATTGCTTCCCCCCCTGTCACCTTCAACTGATTCTCAATCAATCTTCTCCTTGCTCTCTCCTTTGAAAACATTGGAATAAAAACAGCGCTGAATAAAAGGCTCTTTCTCAGATACGACTCCTGTCTTTTTTTCTTCTATGTTTTCCTGCTACTGCAAAATGTGTAATGCATTTCAAAGTTTAAAGGATAATTCTGGTGTTTATTTTTTCTATATTATCCAATGAAAATACCCAGTGGCGTATCGTAGTTCCGATGGGCCCCAGTGCACCCTAATTGTTAGTTATGAAGCACATGCTTCACACACCCTCAGGCCTATAATGTATATATTTACCAACAATGTGTTGGATTTTACAGTTGAATGAGTTACATTGGCCGGCGGTTCCCAAATGGTGTGCTGATTTTGTGACAACCATACAATACATCATTGCAGTTATACATTATTTTTTAAATTTACTATATAAATACTGTGTACGCACTCATTTCCCAATACAGAGGTAAATTCTGCACCCTGAATATTCATTTTAATAGCTTATTTGTATACAATAATATGCATAACAAAGAAATGGAAAGAATCACTTAGAGGTTGAGAAACAGAGAGGAGGAATTTATAAGAAACTGGAGTAAATGGGTCAAGGAAACAAATGGAATAGTACAATTTAAATAAATAAATTATAATTGAGAGTACAGAAGACCCCCACCCCCCTTTTTTTCTTCCCCTATTTTATTTCTCCCATTCTGTCCGCAATAACAAAGACTGTGTGCCAGGATGAATGAAATATGTGATGAATTTCATAACCTGTGATGTGAAAACCTGGAATAAAGTTATAAAAGCACCCATTTCTCAAGACAGAGGCAATTTCTATCACCTAAAAATTTCTTTAAAAACTTTCTGTCAAAGCAAAATATTTTAGTGCTTGTGCAGCTGCTGAATGACGGGAATTATTAGAGTGTGACACATCAAAGGCCCTGATTGATTGACACCTTATTTTTTTCCCACCTGCACTCTGGGAACTCTGTCTGATTGGCTAGAACTCACTGCCTCTGTTGGTTAGATTGGTCATAGAGGCTATTTTGCACGGATATGAATACTGATCTGCATTGAGGTTTTGGCACTTTGTGCGCTGTGGGCAGAAAAAGTTTGAAAACCACTGACAAAGGCTACTGTATTGGGAAATTAAAGAGATCAAAGAGAAAGTTATCAGAACCATGAATAGCACAGTGGTGGTCAAAGTTGTCAAAGGATCAAATAGAGACTTGACAGCAGTCATACTTATTACCCAGCAATCATCATTGCTAATGTGTATATGACAAAAATAACAAGGAAAAGAAGAATTTATTTATGTACTCAAACATTTTCCAGTTAATTTATAGTTTTTATAGTTTATGTAAGCATATAATTCTGTTGATCGCTACTGAATATTTTACAAGCAAAAATGAAAGCCATTATGGAGATGAGGTTAGCTTTTTCAGGGCATTAATTTAGTGTGATTTCTTCTTTGAACAGACGTGTGTTTACAAGGTAGCAGTCTGAATCACTAAGAAGGGCCCGTCATCCACCCAACGAGTCGTTTAAGCACCCACTTTCTCGACGATCCCACGGACTCCAGTGCAACTGCACTGCCTGCACTGTCTATATTTATGCCTCTGAAAATATCAATGATTCATTCGTCTGTCTCTCAATACTTTACAACTTCCCTACTCTGTCTGTGGCACTCAGCCCCAAGCCTGTTCATTCCTACCATAAATATATGGAAAAAAATAATAAGCAAAACTTGTTGACAGGATCGATTCATTGGTTTTTTTTTCATGGATCCTCAACAGCAACATGGCCAGAGGTATTATGTTTCACGGGTTGTCTTTCTGTACATTTTGAAGGAATTTCCTCAAACTTGGTTGAAGTGTCCATTTGGACTCAAGGATCAAATGATTAGAGTTTGGTGGTCAAAGGTCAAAGGTCACTGTGACCTAACAAAACACATTTTTGGCCTTAACTCGAGAATTCATGTGCTAATTATGACAAAATTACACAAAAATATCTAATAGGTTAAATGATGAGTCAAAAGTCAATTTCACTGTGACATCATAATGTTCAGCTCTCTATCAGTTCTTTGTGCTCCGCGATAAAAATAGTCTCTAAGTGAAGACAGCATGTTTCTCACTGGAAATGATTCACTTGAGTTGCTCATACATAGTGAGAACTTCCATTTTGCCCAAAAAAATACACCTAACACCTTTTTATTAAATTCCTTCAAAGTCTTCATGACATACATGAGCGTGGACAGACACGGATGTAAACTGCAACTGTGACCACGAGGCAGTAATTCTAGTTTCTTTTTTTTTTTGTAATTATTTATTTATTAATGAAAATGAGGATACAGATAATGTACATCTGCTCTGTAGTTGACATTTTTCAACAATATTGAACAAAATAAAATACAATAAAGAAAAAAGAAAACTAAAATAAAACAACAATCGAGAGAAGACAGAAGAAAAGAGAAATAAAAGATTCAAAAGAAAAGAGATATACCATTCACTATCTGTCTTCCCTTAAAATGTTAATATTAATGTTAATATGACAACATAAAGAGACAAACAACCCCCCACCCCCCTGAACCCCTGTATTTAGTGTGATTCTTTGCACTTAGAATGGTATTAACCCATAAAAACTGCCATATTAATAGTGTAAACATATATTTGGATATGAAAGGAAAATAATGAAAAATAATAATAAAATAAAATTAAGTCCAGTTGCAAGTAATACAGTTGGTGAATGTTAACCATCGCATTTGAGATGAGGTAAAGCATCTATGAAGGCTCCCCATATCTTCCTAAATGTTGTGGGCCTTTTCCTGACATTGTAGAGGATCTTCTCCGGAGTACAGTATGATGTTAATTCATTGATCCAGTGCCTTTGTGAGGGAGGGAGGGAGGACAGATTTCCAGTTGACTAAAATACATTTTTTCCCAGCAGTACTAGCAAATAAAATTAAATCTAGTTTCTTTTTATGTCATATGTTGACGATAAACAAGGCAGAATAATATCACCAGCCTTATCCTTTAAGATAAAGCTAATTGATATTATTGCAATAACTGCAGGCATGTTTATGTTTAGTATTGCACTCGCCAAGATATCCTGTAGCTCTGAACAGGCTATAGAAGTGTTGGAGCCTACAATTTCCGTAATGTATTGTTTTTTAGATCCGCTGTTCCTGGTAAAATCTTGTGATGTCAAAACTGCATCTTCAGTTTGTAATCCAGGCTTTTCACTCAAATTTATCCAAGCCCAAATAAAAAGTATCAAAAGAAGAACAAAATAAATAAATATACATACACAGATACGTGGCCCCAACACCCTCAAATACAATAAATATCAACTCAAGAAATCTGTGATAATTGGGCTGTGCTGATTATCTGGCAGCAGAGGGCGCTGTGAGCCAAAACGGTCCATCATATTTGAGACCAGAACAAATTTTCCAGTTTTTTTGTGTGGCTCTGTCTGATCTTATGTGTGCAGCTTCATGATCAACATGTGTGTGCTCATGCCTCATCCTTTTCCTGCACTATTTCAGGCACTAAGCCTTTTGTATTTTCACTCTTATACCGGATCTTCCTTCTTAAGCTCAGTCTTAGCGCAGCTGATCCCAGAGACATAAAGGCACCATGCCCTCATCTCTTACCAGTCAACGGGATCAAAACCGCCGGGATGCAAGATTAGCCATCACACCCGCTGTCACCCCCTCCCCAAGACACCTCCCATCCAGGAATATACATGCATGTCCCATGTAGCTCATGCACACCCACATGTCAGTCAAGTGTCTGTATTGTAAGGCCATCAACCCCTTTGAACATTAGATACATGCCAAGTAGAGTCCCTCTCTGTTTCCTCTCATCCACTCTCTTTTAATTCTCCACAGCTGAGGGGACACATGGCACTGATCCCCTGAGGAAACCCAAGGTCAGACTCGGGGCACAGACGTTCAGAGGGGAGGCCTGCTTCAGTATCCAGTATCATTCATTTACTGTGACACTCGTCAGCAGTTCAACACATGGGATGCTGCCCCAAGATGCAGACTGTTTCTGCTTGTTGCTCTCAACACTGTATTTTCCAAATAATTTCAAAAGTGTTTTAAGGCACAGTATGTTGAAAAGAACATAACCTAAATGTGGATGGTCAAAAAGACACTATACTGCAGTTTCATATACAGTGTAGGACTGTGAATAATGATTTATTTCATTATCAATTCATCTGCAGATTATTTTCTCAATTAATCATTTCATTTATACTGTAATATAGTCTTGTATTCTACAACCTACAGTCCAAAACTAATATTCAAAACTAATATAAGTGAGACGTTTGCAACAGAAAACGGTTGATTTTCTTGATAGAAGAAAATTACTGAAATGATTAATAGATCATCAGAACAGTTGTCAATAATATTTCTGTCGAGTCACTTATCAGTTAACTACCTCATTTGCTAACAAGCCTGAGACATGTTCTGTTATCACACTGTCTGACTATATACAGGTTGTGGAAAGTAACTAAGTACATTTACTCAAGTACTACACAAATTTAATGTTTAAAAGGGAAATGCCACTTATCTGGTATGAAGATTTTATTTAAAAAAAACAATGTTTTGTTATAAATGAAAAATTCATAATGACAATAAACAGATCCCCTTCAGTACAGGGGGTAAAATGCTGCTTACACATTAATGCATCAGTAATGATAATCCAATTATATAATCGTATAGCCCTCACAGGGGATATTTTTCTACATTATAATATATATAACAACAAATCCTGGTCTGAACTAAACCTGACTAAACCCGTCTTTTGTTGTTCGATAAGGTTACAAATAAAATTCTGAAGAGCAGGATCATCTTCTGACTTCACGGAGCTGCATAAGTTCTTGTTATAATAACCCTTTTTGTGTATATCACCATGAATCAGCATCAACTCATTCCAGGATACGTCTGAACACACAATAGCTGTGTGGTTAACCAGTGCATAGTATTACCATAGTTGGAGTATTAGGATATCAAGTTGAAATGTTGTTGCTTGACTTAAAATCACTGAAATAGAAATTTATTTGTTATTTGTGTTAAATTAATACTATTTTAAAGCATCTAACCTTTTAAGCATCTAATCCACTAAACTAGTTAAACAGAAATTATAGCCATTTTCTTTTTAAGAAAACCTTGGTGATTTACAGCTAAAAGCAAACAGAGATTAAATATCCTGCCAATGTTGGCATAACAGAATAATTGTTGATTTTCCTAAATGTAGTTGAATACGACACTTCCTCACAAATATAGCAAAGGTAGAGCTACTGCTATTAAACAGAGCAATAAAGCCGCTCAGTTTTAGAACAAGAACATTTGTTGTTCGTGTTCTTGTAACAATAGTGCATACACAGTTCCTCATACTCACCATACTTCACATACAGTAATCAATACACAGTCAACAAACAAACTAGCTGCCTTTGACATGTTCATCTTTTCAGCCTGTGTGCATTTGTGGTGCACAGAGGATGAGCTGTGATAACTTTGATATCCTGACTTTTCATGTAGCACGTTTGCATCTTTGAGTTAAAATTCTTTTGTCCAATAGTTTGGTTTCTACCTGCAAACTAATGACATTCCCATCAGCATCAGCTGCTGTGTTAAAGCTGCTGTTTTTAAGTGCTACTTACCAAATGGTTGCATGTGTTCTGTTCATCCCTATTTGCACTATACTTGTTGTATTTGCACTATAATTGTTAATCGCAATTCATACTATCATTACAAAGTTTGTTCTTTACTTGTGCCTTGTATTTACCACCCATCCCTCCCTCCACTCACACACATATTTTTAGTACTTTGTTGTTTTGTTTTAGTTTTAGACACATACACATTTATGAGAATGTCCACTTTATTCAAGATGGCTTATTTTTCATTTTCAAATAAAGTTGACTTATAAATTGGATAGTGTGTAAGAAGTAATATGTAACAGATGCACATCCAAAAATGAGTACTGCCATCCAATTAGCAAGTTGGAGCCATAGAAAGTACGTTAAATACAAGTTTTGGGTACGATCTGTAGTTGTTTCCTCCTGCCTCCTCCTCCCCAGACTTGAGGAGGCTCAGGCAGGATGCAGGAACACTGCAGGAGCACAAGACAAGCACATTGTAAACCGACTAACAAACAACGAGTCCTGAGTTAATTAGCTGTTTATAACTGTCAATTGTCTGTCAAACTGCTCAGAAACTACACACCCTGGAGTTAGAGTTCAGTGACTGTCTGTCTCACTGCCTGCCACAGTCCATTAACAAATTGATCAGCTTCACTGTTACAGACTTCTACTCCTTCTAGAAACTTAGTAAGAAATTCTTAAAGACTCATAAACAGACACTTACTCATTCAGCAAATATCTGGCCAAACCTGAGCAGTCATTCCTGCCTGGAATGGACATTTCAAAGGAGAACATGATCGTATTTAAACTCAGCATGTTTACCTCAATCCTGATGATATATCATGGTCATTTTATTACATTAAACACATTACAGATTACTCCTTTAAACAAAAAGTGTTACTACCTTCCCCGGTCTCCCCTACATATGGCAGAATTCACAGTTAAGTTGACTTTAACTTGACTAACACTCCTCCACACCACACGATGAACATAGTGAACATAATATCTGCTAAATATCAACATGCTAGCATTATCAGCGTGAGTGTGTCAGTATAAAAATGAGATTGCGGTGCTATGTAATCTAAATTCTTATATAGTGCAGTAGGCTTCTGCTCTATTATTTTGTTCCACTCACACATGGATGTGTACACCTGCATTCCAGCCATACCACTGCGAGAAGGAGGCTGTATTACAGCACCAGCACTCCTTCTCTCGGCTTCCTCCTCCTCCTCACTGCAGGAAGTAATTGAACTTGAGCAAACATGTGCACGCACACACGCACACACTCACACACACACACACACACAGAGACACACACACAATCCAAACTAATCACAGCGACCATTGCTTTGAGTCAGGGGTGTTTGTGCTGCAGTTCACACCAGCTTCAGCCTCTAGAGTGCAACACTCGCACATCAGTCAGGTCGTCTCTTAATAAAGAAGCTGCTCTCACAGTGCGCAGTTGTTACTGTCACTCATTATCATCACACACACACACAGGCAAGCTGGAGCCTGTACAAACACCCACACATGACCCCAGTATGCATGCACACACACTCACTCACCCACTTTCAGACTCACACACACACACACACACACACACACACACACAAAAGCACACATGAGCCAAGGAGCATGGGCAGCAGGGTCACCCCAGCGCCATGCTTCATAAAGGGCGCCGTTACAATAGGTTTACTGTTACTGTGACGACTGCCGGGACACAATAAGACTGTGAGTGTGCTGCTGCTGGCCTGATGCTTCTCCATTCCTCTCCATTTTTCACTTGATGACAAGGACTGAGACGGGACAGCATGTTATCAGAGGACGCCCCTGAAGGTGAGTCGGCTCATTGCAGGGTTAACGTGTACCTCCATTTCTATGCATAAGTGCTGAGAGAGATATGTGGGAGAATAATTTATGGATTGCTGAATTTTGATGAGGCTCTCTTTAAAAAATCATGCTTCAAACACTTGACTGTCAGATTCAGTGAGAGGATTTCCCTGAAACCAAAGTGAAATGCAACAGCTTTTACATTTAGAGCAATGTCAGGCTGAAATGTGAGTCTGGTGCAACTGTGACACCTTATTACACCTTTAAGCATCTAAACCAAGACGTGACATCGCCTTAAAAAATGAGACGTTTCAGAAAAACGGTGTTTGATTGCATCAGACTGAGATATTCAGAAAATAATGACAAGCACGGAGAGATGAAGGCTGTGAAGCAGGAGAGGAGAGGAGCAGGTACACTCTTAGAAATAAAGGGGCTAAGTGGAACCATAAAGGGTTCCTTAGCTTGTCCCTATATGAGAACCCTTTCTGGTTCCTGGCAGAACCTTTTATAAAGGTTACAGGTTACAGGTTGGAACCCTGTGTTCTACCTAGAACCCATCTGTAAGAGGTTTTGCCCAGAACCCCCTATGAGAGGTTCTACAGATAACCTTTCTTTGGTGTAATGGTTAGGGTACTAACAGGAACCCAACCAGTGGGTTCTAACAAAATCTTTTTTACTTTTTTATTTAGAACATGCTCAGGGGGTTCATCCGAAAACCTTTTGACATTCCAATGATTTTATCTAGAACACATTCGGGGGTTCTTCAGAGAACTTTTTGATACTCCAAGGGTTTATCTAAAACACACTGAGGGGGTTCTACTTAGAACCTTTTTATATTTCTAAGGGTTTTCTCTAGAACACACCTTGTATAAAGGTTCCACTTGGAACCCTTTCATAGTCTTCTATCTAGAACCCAACATAACGGGTTATACCTAAAACGATCTGTGAAGGATTTCACCCAGAACCTCCTAAGGGTGCTACAGAGAACCCTTCTATGGTATAATGGTTGGTGTGCTGACAAGAACCCATCCAAGGGTTCATTTTTATATTTCAAGGGTTTTATCTTGAACACGGTAGAAAACACCTTGTATAAAGTTTCCACTTGGTACCCCTTAAGAGTGTTCTACCTAGACATAAAGGTTTATACCTAGAACCACCTGTGAAGGGTTTCAGGCTCTTATCTAGAACACATTCAGGGGATTCTACCAATATTTTTGTATAAACTGAAGGTTTCATCTAGAACCCACCATGGGTTTCTACCAAGAACCTCTTTATATTGCAAGGGTGTAATTTAGAACACATATGGAGGGTTCTACAGAAAACTTTTATATTCCAAGAGTTTTATTTAGAACCCAGCCAGTGGGTTCTACCGAGACCCCCTTTATATTATGGTACTATGGTGTAGAAGCTTTGATGAACACTTGCCAAAATTGTTTCCAAGTATTTCAGCAGTCCTTGAAGAACTCTTTGAGGGGTTCTTTGGAAGAAAAGGGTTCATAGTGGAGCTTTTAGTCTTCTAAAGACCCTTGGACAAACCCTTTCTTTAAAAATGGGTTATTTAGAAGCAAATTGTTTTGGGTAAAGCCTCGGCCCTTCAAGTAGAACCCTTTTGGAACCCTTATTTCTAAGAGTGTAAAGCGTCAGACAGAAAATGAGAGGAATTAATCCAAAGGAGGTATAAAATGAAACGGCAGTTTCACAGGCCGACACATCAAGAGGGCTACTGGGCATAAGGTGGATCAAAATACACAGAGAGCTGAGAGGAGAAGAAAGGAGGAGAAGAAGAAAAGAGGGATCAGTATAAGAGGAGAGGAGGAGGTGGGGTTTGGTTTGGGGGTGACAGATGGGACTCACCCAGATCCAGAGGGGTGTGGTGGTGAACTGTGAGATTCCTGTGAGTTCGGACAAGCAGGGATATTTGCACTGCAGCTGTCAATGGTTCAACACCTACGCAGCTCCGCCCTCCTCCCCCTCGAATCATACACACACACACACACACACTCATGGTCATATTTCATATCTTATGATGGGCCTCCACGGTTTGTCTTGAGTCAATCGTTAAAGTAAAATTCTTGTCAGACTAAAGACAATGATTCATGCTCTCATGTCGTTAAAGATTAACATATGTTCTGTTACGGTGTCTGAGTAATAAAGGTATACAGGCTGTGTTTGCTTATGGCGTGGCCTGTCTGTATTTTATTTTTTCTCGTCGGCCATAGTTCAGTGATTAAGTGAGTGTAATTTACCTGTAATTCAAGTCTATGACATGTAATGTAGTGAACAGGGTATGAACAGTCTCTAAGTCCTGTGGCCACGTGAACAATCCTATAAGTAAACAAATAAAGCTTATTTCTATAGCGCATCTTAACTATTCCTACTATTATTTAGTACATATTATTCACTGAATGTTGTTTAATGTTTGATAATGTCCATGTTTTATGCCTGAGGACCCCCTTGAAAACGAAATGGTGCGTCCCAAAGTTTTTTATCCTCTCTTTAAATGTTTGAAATAAAGTAAAATAAATCTTAAATCCACAGTCACAAGGTGCTCATTGTTTTGTTTTTTTAATTAAGCACTGGTTTAATCCTTAATGATGCACTGTATTTTACTATGTAAACTATGTTTTGTTTTTTGGTTTTTTTTGTAAAATCTCAATCTGTAAAGAAACTCTAGCTGTTCAATCCTCTGTGGCGTTAAAGAGAAATATTCAAATAAAGGCTAGTCTACATTTAAGTTGAGTAAATCCACCACTGCACTGTTACGACAGCTGAATACTCATAGGTCTATTAATAATTTTGTTATCAGTTGTTGATGTGAGTAAAGGTTGTGGGAACAAACCTGATTCATTATCGACAATTAAAGGCGGGAAACAGATGAGTTAGCGGTCAGCATGTCAGCATTTGATCTCTCCTCGCGCCCGCCCCGCTGTCTGTCTCACCTGAGCGGAAGTGAACATAAAAGGCAGCGCAGCGCAGGTAGAGGCAGCCTCACCCCCTCCTCCTCCTCCTCCTCCTCCTGCTCCTCTATCCAGGTAGTGCACTGCGGCTCGGCAGTTCTGCCCTGCAGTCAGCTCTCGGTTTGAGGACAGGAGGAGGCATGACGCTGGACGTGTTTCACTGCTGTAAATATGAGACAACCTGAAATATTCTTTTTGTGTGTCCTCTTAAGCAGTAACCTCACGGACTAATGGGGCTTCTACTGCTGAGCCTGGTTCTCCGCTACTGGATCAACACCGTGGAGGGTAAGAGGCAGCACGACTGACGGCTGTTCACTTTAAAAATCAAGGGCAGCAACTCGTTTATTATGTGCAAACAATGAGTCAAGAGCTGTGACATGCTGTGTTTGGTTTTTTTTTTTTTATGACGTTTTACTTTGGAAAAGCCTTGCACTTAGAATAGTTTAAAGAGTTGCAAATAAATCACATCTTAAATTATTTAAGATGTATATAGTCCATGCCATGTCATGCAAGAGTAGTATAGTGTAGTGAGTGTAATGTAAATAATTAAAAGAATACAAAAAGTATTAGAAGTATACTTGTACCCTGCTGCTTAATTTAATGTGTACTTAAAAAGTGTACATCAAAATAGATGTCATTAAGTTCAACTTCTATAAGGATACAAGGATTTTATTTATTTATTTATTTACAACAAGGTTGTAAAATGTGATTATAATGTAGTTCCCTCTTTTATTGATTTAATAACTAATTTATTATGGTAATAACTAGTTTAATAATTAACATAAACTAAAAATAGATATGCAAATTCTGCAATACTTCCAGTGGTATTTCATTGTACTTTTAAGAAGTGTGTTCTATTGTGAGTGTATTGTAAATTGCACATTAGTGTACTTTTAAGAAGTATACTCAATTGCAAATGCTTTTAGTGGTAACTTAGTTTACTTTTGATATAATATGATTATTTATAATTCCTTTGTAATATTAGTATGATCTATTAAAATGTACCTTAACTCACTTTATTAAAAGTGTATTTGAAGGCACAACATGCAACAATTTCCCTAGAAAAAAAAAACAATGTATAAACTCATTTGAACATAATCTCTTTAAATCATCACTTATGACCCACTTGAAATGTGTGTTGGTGTCAGTATCTGCAGAGACTGTCTGCCTGTATTTTCTTCATTATTTTGCTGTGCTTGAGACATATCACCAATCCAGAGTGTTTATGAACAGCCTGGATAAATCCTAATTATTCTACCTTTAAGTGTGCTGACAAAAAGCACGTTTCAATATACGTTTAGTAAACAGAGTTCCCTCTGCAAAGGGATCAGGTGCTGGTCAGATGCAAGGACATCAAAATATCAACATAAACCACCGCACACTGAAGTGACTTTACTGTAAATTTATTGGAGTGAACAACACGTCAGTGGTATGCAATGCCATGTTTTTGATTAGTGTAATTTTGTGTAAAATTGTCATAGTTTTTGAGTGAATATTTATTTTGTGAAAAGTGTTGAAGCACTGAAAAAAAGAAAAAATGAAATGACTGTGATAATTAGTCACATGATCTATGTATATTCATCACACCTTTTGGTGCTTATGTGATTCTGTAAGTTAATTGCAACTAAAATATATTTAGTATCAATTGTTTTCCAAACTAGCAAACTTCAAGTTAACTAATCATCAACACACTTGAAGTATACTGATGATCAGTCTGACTCCAAGTACACTCAAGTTCTAAAATGTATAAAATATACTTATCCTGTTTAATTTTCACCAGGGCAAACATTTGACACACTTTAAAATCCAGCTCTCTTCCCCGGAGAGACCTTTAGTTGTTGCAGGAAACTCGTGTCCGTGTTGGCATGCTGACTTTCACTGTGTTCATACTGCAGGATCATGTTCAGCTGGCAGCGCTGTGACTTGTGATGAGTGTCTGCAGCTCAGTTCTCACTGTGCCTGGTGCACGCAGGAGGTAAGCAGACAGCGTTTGCATATATAAAAACCACAGCATGTTTGGAGAGGACCACAGTGCATTCAACAATGTGGGATATTTGTGTACAGATGAGCAAAAATGACACTGTTTGTTTGGATGTTTGCTCCCGGTTATGATAATAAAACTTAACCTTAACCCTAACTGAGAATTTATGGCATACTGTAAAACAGTGTCAACATGTGACTTTCAGAATTTCACAGACTGGTTTTCAGTCAGCGAACGATGTGACACACTGGATATCTTACTAGAAAAGGGATGTGCCAGGAGCCAGCTGGAGTTCCCTGTTTCTGAAGGCCAGATCCTGCTGGATCGTCCACTCGGGAAGAAGACTGGCAACGTTAACAGCACTCAGATCTCGCCACAGAAAATGGCACTCAAGCTGCGACCTGGTAAGCAACCTGGCACATGACCTTTTAATTTGATGTTTTGCCTCCAGAAGTGGTTTCTTCATTTTCAGGTTGAAATAAGCAGAGGTGGCAAAAGTACTCACATATTTTACTACAGTAGAAATGCAGATACTTGTGTAAAAAAGACTTTGGTAAAAGTGTAAAAGTACAGGCTCTGAAATGTTCTTAAAACACAAAAGTAAAAAGTAGTTCTGAAAGACATTCCTACCAGCTGTTTCTGTGCAAAGCCAACTGGTTTGCTTGCTCACAGTGTTCAGTGGGTTTTCCCTGCTACTGCTTCTTGGTATCTCCTCCTACTCTACAATCACCATAAATTCAGCAATCGTCCGATGTGCCACAAATTATTTTACTTTTAAGGGACTGTTGTGGGTCCCTTAACATTTTCTGAGACAAATGGCTGCTAAGCCCAAGTGGTTTTATGGGCACAGATACCTGAAAACTCTACTTGAATATAGTAACAAAGTATTTGTACTTTGTTACTTCCCACCTCCGGAAATAAGGTGTCGGTTTTGTTTTTGCACAGGCAGTCAGGTGACTTTCCAGGTTAAGATCCAACACACAGAGGACTATCCTGTGGACATCTACTACCTGATGGACCTGTCGGCGTCCATGATCGACGATCTGGAGATGATCAAAGACCTGGGCTCCACTCTGTCCAAAGAGATGGCAAACCTCACCAGTAAATTCAGAATGGGCTTTGGCTCTTTTGTGGAGAAACCCATCCTGCCTTTTATCAGGATCACAGAGGAGGAGCTTGCCAACCCCTGCAGGTAAATATGAAAACACGCACAAACAAAACTTCAGCAGCATCTTCTTTTCTGAGGTTGCAGATTTTCATCAAATCTCGTTTGGTATCTGAGAGAATCTTTGTTTTTGACTCCTGCAGCAGTGTGGCCGCAACCTGCCAGCCAACGTTTGGATATAAACACGTCTTGTCTCTGACGAGCAGCACTGACGAGTTCAACGAGATAATCGCAAAGCAGCGTGTCTCTGCAAATACTGACGGGCCAGAGTGTGGCTTTGACGCCGTCATGCAGGCTGCTGTTTGTGGGGTAAATTTTGTTTCTAAAATCTCTGGAAGATATGAACTTAGATGTTAGTTTGTGATTCTAAGTCTTGTTAACTTCATCATTTATTTTTTTTTATTTACTCAGTTGAATTATCCTCTAATGATATAAGAGGCAGAATGAGCAACATAACGTGTCTCCTGATAGGACAAGATAGGCTGGAGGAATGACTCGATGCGTTTGCTGGTGTTTGTCAGTGATGCTGACTCACACATTGGGATGGACAGTAGAATGGCCGGCATTGTGATTCCCAACGATGGGCAGTGTCACCTGGACGTCAACAACGAATACTCCATGTCAACAGTGCAGGTACGTCCCTTTTTTAGCGTTGCATTATGCTGTCACCGTTGTGATGTTTCTTGTTATTTTCTTCCTCTTAAGTCCTGCTGACTGGGGCAACTGCACGCGGAAGTGTACACTTTTTGTCATACTTTTGTCCCTCAGGTGGTTCATTCCGTCACTCCAGCTTTTCAGGACTTTGGCAGTCAGTTTATTCTCAATGACTTCATGTCACTGTTTTCTGTTTCTACTTTAATTAAGTTTTTAAAAATATCGCTGTGATGGGATCCTGTCAAAGGCACTTTGACACCTTCTCCAATGCATTTCTCCTATCCTATTAATACATGGAACTATTGATTGAATTCTTGTTTGCTGTGGGTCCTAATTTAAGGTATCACACACTATCAGGGGGTAGGCGCACTCCGTCATTTTGAGGGAGACAGACAGATTTTCTCATGTTCTCTGCCAAGTACTGGTAGCTTTCCTTAAATTAATATTGATATTCTGCATTTTTGTTTTTTTTTCAGATTACATTAATTACATAACTAATAGGGCCCTATTTAGATGATTAATAGTGCATGATCAAAAGTGCGTGGTGCCAGGGCATTTTGGGTGTTTCTTGCTCCCCTTTGCCATTTAAATGGTGGATAATCTGGATGCTAGATGAGGCGCGAGGTGGTCTTAGGACATTACGTGAATTAAACCAATCAGAATTTCAATCTCCCATTTCCTTTTTAGAGTCCCATGTGCTCCTGCCTCTGGCTCATTGTTATTTAAATGACAGATTTAGCAGGCTGGAGAAGTGAATGCTGAAAGAGATGCTGAAATTACCCAGTAGTGTATTGATACAGGCCGTGTGGTTAAACCCACTGGTCAGGCGGCCAGGTTCATAAAAATTAACACCATGATTAATAGTGGACGGGCTGCAGGTGGGCGAAGTAGACTGAAGTGTCTCCCTAGAAAGAGAGAGAGATGCTCAGTGTGTGTGATCTGATGCTCAGAAGCACATTAACATGTTAAATACTGAAAGCTGTCTCTCTTATCATGAAAGAAAACAATGATACATCAATTCACATTCATAAATCATTTAAAAGATGCTTTAATGATTAGGGGGGATTAAGTGTCAGCAGCAAATATTGTTATTAGTTAAGAAGCAAAACTAAAAACTGTTGCTATAAACAGACCACCAGCAATGTTGTGAACCCACCTATGTAGGCTCATCTTACTGTCTAAATAATGGGTCCTTTAAATAGCAGGAAAAATCCCACGTCCCACCAGGTTTTTGTTGGTCACCGTCTACTACCTCAAGATAGCAGTGTGCCAGCAGTGCGCCTGAACACACCTCATTTTAAGACCAACACACCCATGGGCTTATCGATGGGGGTAAGCACATTTGCTAGCTACGCAATGCGGCCGCTGGGCGAGAAAGTGACAACTGAGTCGGTCAGAAAATAGCAATGACAGCTGCTTTGTGCTGTGTGCCACTTTGCCCCTGGTGGAAGATAGAACCCATAATGTTCTGAAATGATTTACCATTTTGCTATGACAGTAGTTTATTCCCATGGACCCCACTTGGTAATCCTTATATGTTGAATATGTTGGTACAATGAGGAAAGCAAAACTCTCTGACGTCAGTTTCATGAGTTTTCATTTCATGAGTAATTTTAGGGTCAGCTGTGGTGAATCATCACTGCCTTACAGCACATTCACTGTTAACATTTCACCATTTCTTTTCCAGGAGTATCCAACTCTTGGTCAGCTGATTGATAAAGTGGTGGAGAACAACATCTTACTGATCTTTGCTGTGACAGAACAACAGAAGCATATGTATAAGGTAACAGCCTCTTTACAAAAACATATTAATTTCCTTGTCAGCAGAGATCTGAAAAAATGGAAGTGTTTGCGTGAGGTGAGCACAATGTTTACTGAGGTCTGCATATTTATTCATGGAGCTGCATTCTCATTGAACCTGTTAGAACTAGCCCTCTTTTCTTCTCCACTCCTTTGCGTACTTTTCTTTGCTTTCAGGACTATGAGCCAAAGTATGCCCACATTTGTAACTGTGACTTTGCTGTCTATCTGTTTTTTTTATCTCACAGAACTATGCGAATCTCATACCTGGCGCCACGGTCGGAGTCCTGGCGACAGATTCGCGGAACATCTTGGAACTGATTGTGACAGCATACATGGTAAATAAACAGTCTTGGTGATCTGGATGTGCAGGTAGGCTCTGTGACAGAGAACACCTGCCATTATAAAAGCAGTAACACTGTGTTAGACTTCATTTAATCAGGTTGTTGGACATCAAAATCAGTTTTAACCAAAACACATAGAACATAAGGATTCAAGATTCTAGATTTAGTTTATTGCCATTTTCTTGTGTACTTGAAATGAAATATTGTTCCTATAGCCCATAGCAGTGTTAACACAAGAGATAAAAAGATAAGATAAACAGTATATATATATATATATATATTAAAAAAACAACAACAAACACAACAATACAACTCAGTCATACAGATTAGCACCACAGCTCAATAGTGCATTTGTTTCAAGGTTAAAAAGTCTCTTTCGGATTAAAAAAGTGCATTTTTTTTAGATTAAAAAGTCTATCATCTTAGATGCCAGCACTGCAGCATTACAGCATTACAACAATGAATTAACCCTCAACACCTTTTCACATCACAACAGATAATATCTCTGCCTTCTGTTCTTTTCCTCTTTCATTCTTTCTTCTATTACGTTGTCCCTCCACCTCCCGGTGGTTTGCATCAGCATGTTTGACAGCAAGTCTCTGCTTGTCTCAGCTGTTTGATCTCCTCTCCCCTCTCTGACTCTGACTTGCTCTTTCTTCCCCATTCTCTCTCTCTCTCTCTCTCTCTCTCTCTCTCTCTCTCTCTCTCTCTCTCTCTCTCTCTCTCTACCTTCTTGCGCACTCTGTCCCTCTGTAAATCCCCCCTGGCGGCGGCGAGTGGTGGCGAGTCCTCTAATTACTTCATCACTTACGTTGCTGACAACCACTTTTGGTCTCTGCCACGTTACTAACCACACCGAAGAGATGAGTACTTACAATCAAACTGATTGTTGAAAGCTGTGGTTCTTAAAGGGATAGCTCAGATTTTTTGATGTGGGCTTGCATGAGATGCTTATCAATAGTCTGTGTATTGCCTACAGTAGATGGTGGTCGACTGACTTCTAGTTTTGAGAAGCGGAGAGTAGCTGTGGACAAGGTCAGCAGTTAAACATATTTTTTCAGTTTAACTGTACAGTATATTTAGAATATTTTGACTGCTTTACCTTGCCATCAGACAGCCTTTTCTGACAGGAAACCACTGTTACATAAGCAAAATATCACTCTCTTCAAACCAACCAAACTCCATAGGTGAAATCAGTAATTTTACTTTGCAGAACACGGGAGTTGCTGGTCTACTGCTGCCTCAATCTGTTAGTTTGTTTGTGTTATTGTGTGACTTCAGTGAAGCTGAATTGTCCTTTTAATACACTGAGGTTACACCATAACAGAAAAACCAACAGATCGAGGCAGTGGAAGCCCATGTTCTGTGAGATAAAATTACTGATTTTGCCCATGGAGTTTGGTTGGTTTGGAGAGAGCAATATTTGGCTTATATAACAGCGGTTTCTCATTGGAAAAGGTTGTCTGATGGTAGTGAAAATATTCTAAATCTAGAGTAAACTTTCCCAAACAGGGGGCGTGCTGGTCAGCATCTGCTGCTACACTGACTTTTGACAAGTACCTCATATGACACCACATCAAATAATCTGAACTATCCCTTTAAAAGAAATAGAAAACAGAGGCATATTTAGTGATAGAGGATGGATGATTAGTATTTAAACTTACTTGCAATTTTGGATTAATGTTTGTTGCTCAGTGAATAGATATTTCAGCAGTCGGACTTTAAATACCCTGTAACAGATTTATTGATTAACAGTTAAGGCTTTTGAATCTGTTTTACCTTAATCCATCTTCAAATTGGGTGTATCCCCTGAATATCCCCTTGTTTTCTCCTCCTTAGCAACACTGAAGACGCAGTACAATTACAGGCCTGCAGGAAACGCACAATTAACCCTGTTTTAGGGCCCAGACAGTAAGTCACAGAGTTCATTAGTCAGTCAAACACAGTGTTTCCTCCGGCTGAGGTTAGCTGTCAGTTTGTCCTCAGGTGCTTTTGTACAGCCTAGCACACCTGGGATGATGACTCACCCAAAAAGGGAGAACTAGATTGAAGGTTTCAAACAGTCTCAGCACGCCACAGGTCAGAGCAGGGCGAAAGTGTAATCCCACTTAAAACCCTGGAAATCCCAAGTCATGATCATAGAAGTCTGTACATTGATTTAGTAGTTGGTGACTTTTTGCTGGAAACCTTTTGTTCACTACCAGGTCTGTGCTGGCAGTTGTATCTCCATGCAAAGTGCTGATATGTTAATACACTTTTTTCCAGGAACTGCGTTCAGAAATGGAACTGGAGGTCCTCGGAGACACCGAAGAGCTCCAGATGTCCTTTACTGCCATTTGCCCAAATGGGACTGTCCTGCCTGATCAAAAACGCTGCTCCAACATCAAACCTGGAGAGACGGTCAGTTGTTTTACATTACTGAAATAATACGATAAGTAAAACTACTTGTATAAAAAAGCTCATGTGAAAGTACAAAGTATTTTTCTTAAAAACTACTCAGATTATTATTTTTTAATTGTTAATGTTTAATGCATTATCAAGAACAGACATTCAGTTGAAAGGGGTTTTTCGTTTCTCCAAATCTTCAGTCTAAATTACTCCCACCTCACAGCACAGTCGCCTCTCCAAACCTGTGCCTGCCATTTTTGTTCTTAAGTCATGGTTTTTATTGGCCAATTTAGCCTTATTAGCCACAAAAATGCAGATGAAAGGTCTGAGTATTAATGCAAATTGTGGGCCTACACAGAAGTGAATCATATTTAACAGTAGCGCTGTGCATAATTAAGTAAGAGTAAAATTAGACTTGAAAAAGCACTCAAAAATTTATTTATATACAGTGATGCGAGTAGTTCCATCCCTCTGTATTTGTATTCTGTGTTTGAAATTAATAAAAGTTGAGATAGCAGAAAGAAGGAAACAGTAAAATAAAGTTAATCTAACAACTCAGTTGCTTGACTGGGCAAATGATTAAAAAAAAGATTCAAAATATTAAACTATTTTTAATTATTGTTGAGCATCATTGAGAACTGTTGAGTAATTTTTCAGGCAAAAATGGCAGAAAATTCTGTTTTCCGCCTCTCAAATATGGACATTTCTTGCTTTTCACTGTTCATTATCATATTAAACTGAATATCTTCAGGTTTTTGACTGACAAAACAAGACATTTCAAGACATCAACTTGGATTTTTTTTCTGACATTTTACAGATGTTGCAGCTCAAGATTAAACATGACATTTAATTTAAGTCTTTCTTGTTATAAGTTATTAAGAAAATTTATGCAGGGGCAAGTAAAAAATGACTTGGCAAAAAAAATTTCTGACTCACTTGCCCAACTGGACAAGTTACTTATCCTTTTTAACAATTATGAAGGGGGATCATTCTCTCCTATGTAGTCCTTGAATCAGAGTTAGTCAGGAATTACTCATAAACAACTCATTAATTATTAAATTGTTTCTCACTCACTCCTTGGAAATTACTCACATTTTTAAAGTGTTAAAGGAAATTTATACTCGGGTTGTTTTGTGATGTTGTGCTCTGTCTTGTGCTACACTGCACAGGGTGATACTTTGCTCTCAGTTTCTTGTGTGAAAGTGTTCAAACTGCTGGTTCAGTTGTTGAATGTTGATTGTTGCAAAGCTGTATGAGACTCGGCCTTTAGCTGCTTTCTCAGCAGATAACGGCAGAAACATCCACCAGGAGGGAAAGATAGATAGAGCTATGCAAGAACAACTGTGTATCAACTAAAACTGTTAGTATCTGAAGGTGACAGATATGTTGATGATGTTTTGTGATGCATGCAGCTGTATGTACAAATATGATCACTGAACTTTATACAGTATCTCAAAAAACA
Organism: Lutjanus campechanus; assembly: GCA_027495735.1. Taxonomy (NCBI): domain Eukaryota; kingdom Metazoa; phylum Chordata; class Actinopteri; order Lutjaniformes; family Lutjanidae; genus Lutjanus; species Lutjanus campechanus. The sequence goes on from JAJHUR010084795.1 coordinate 35,919, forward strand.
AAACAAACAGAAAAAAACAAATATATAATAATAATATTATATATAATAATAAAATGAAGAGAAAACAAACCAAAACCATCAAACTCAACCTGGCTGTAAGTGTAAATGCTTGTAATACTTCTCCACATATGATTTCAAATTGATGTTGTTCTTTTTATTAGTTTTTGCCCGTGCCATGTTCAAACACATTTCTTTTTTGTAGTAGTTTAGAAGGTTGTGTGGATTTTGAGTGTTTAACTGTCAGTTGCTTTAATACAACTGAGAAAAAAAAGAGTAATCCAACTCACTGTGTCCTGTAATATATCAAAACATACAAATTGATGCATTAAAATTACATCTCACATATCAAACCGAATGTTCTGAATTTTGCTACAGGTCATACATACTTTTTCACTTTTTTAAAATCCACAAAATAATTTCCTAAAACAGCTGGGCTTTGTAGTTTTTCAGCGTATTATTCAGAGAAGTATGCACTGCATTTTTCAAAGGCAGATTTATTCACATTTGTTACTTTCATATTTACTACAGCAGGACAGTGTTTGTGGGATTGATTAAAAATAAATGACAGTGTCCATGTTCTTCATGATGAAGGAAAGTGTCACCCAGTGCAGCTGTGTGGTGTTTTGATTTTGTGATGTGCTTTTAATAGATTTTGGAAAACGATGGAGCTCAACAGCACAATAGAATAATCTGTATCAGTTCTGGTCTTTTCATGGGTCCTCTTCTTTTCTCCTCAGGTCGTGTTCAACGTGTCCGTGGCGCTCCCAGGATGCCTGTCGGGAGTCCGACACTTCTCCCTCAAACCAGTTGGCTTACAGGACAGTTTGGAGGTGGAACTGGAGTCTCTTTGCTCGTGCGACTGCCGGCAGCCTCCTGAAGCAAACAGCAGCCGGTGCACCGAGGGCCAGGGGGCTTTCCAGTGTGGCGTGTGCGTGTGCCAGCCGGGGTTCCTGGGAGCAGAGTGCGAGTGCAATGAGGAAAGTGCTTTGTTGAGTAACTGCCTGGCGAACAATGAGTCGGAGATATGCAGCGGTCAGGGGCAGTGTTACTGCGGACAGTGTGTGTGTCATGCATCCAGCTTTGGACACATCTACGGACCGTACTGCGAGTGTGACAATTACTCCTGTGTTCGTTTCCGTGGGGAGCTCTGCGGAGGTGAGAGATGACACATGAATGTCATGAATTATTCATGTGTTTTTGTGTTGAGCCTGTTGCTTCAGTCACTTTCTAAACGAAACCCTAGGAAGCAAAAAATGCAAATTTTCAACGGGAAGAACTGAACAATGGTTCGTCACTTTGCTGGAAGTTGACAAGCAAGATTACCCATCAGTCATTGCACCTACAACAAACAATGGAGCTCACAGAGGAGTTTTTAAAATCTCATATTTTTTTATGTTCTATTTGTGTTTAATTTAAAACTATTAACTTAATTAATCTATACACTAATATTCAATTTAATTAAATATTTAATTTAATACAGATACAGACACAGATCATTTTGTTCGTTGAACAGATACAGATAATGACGTCTCTGTGCACCTCTATTTATGCGTCTAGGCCACGGAGTGTGTGACTGCGGGGAGTGTCAGTGTGAGAGCGGCTGGACGGGCGAGTATTGTAACTGCAGCACCAGCACCGAGGCGTGCGTGTCGGAGGATGGCTCCCTCTGCAGCGGCCGGGGGAGGTGCGAGTGTGGCCAGTGTGTCTGCTCCGTACCTGGAGCATCTGGGGACAAGTGTGAGAAGTGCGCAACATGTGGAGACGCCTGCAGCTCTGCAAGGTGAGAGCACATTCACGCCACCAGCTCCTGAGTGAGGATGTAATGTAGAGGTTTTTGTCGACTGTAATTGTTGTTTCTTTACCTCAAAGATATAAGATGTTGTCTCCATACGCCACATGATCCGTCTGTTCTTTTGAGTACAGGCGTATCAGGTTCTGCTCCCCTTGTTCACATGTGTCTACACCTTCCATGTGACATCAAAAGACAACTAATGTCCCCAACACAGCACTAAGAGATTTCCTTTCTCCATTGTAAAGCAGCTGTCAGGGCTAGTGCCACATGATCCCACTGTTATAGGGGAGATGGGTGATAGAGAGTGAGTGAAGCCTTGGGAAAACTGTGATAAGTGACCAACACTGTGATTTCTTTGTGCTCACTGTGTCAGTGATTGAAGCCTCATTAAACTCTATCTTCCCAAGAGGTACTGTATCACCTCTTAGGAAAACCTGACCTTTTTGTTTTTCCACTTGTTTCTACACCAGGACCTGTGTAGAGTGCCATCTGGAAGATAAGGACGATGTGGAATCATGTGATCAAAAGTGCAGCGTCCCTAAAATTTCTATCAACGCAACAGCAGGTAAAGGACTCACCAGTCTACTTTTTCTTAGACATAGAAAATGGAAAGGGACAGATCAGCCCCGGATCAAAAATACATATTTTTCCTCTCACCTGTAGTTATATTTATCCATCTAGATTATTTTGGTGTGAGTTGCAGAGTTTTGGAGATATCTACAGTGGAATCTACTTTCTTCCTGCTAAAAAGAGAGTCGCCCCTACATGAAACTGCTCACAACAAAATCTTGAGCAACAAGGTCATGATTTCCGGAAAGAGACGTCGCTTTTGAGTTTTTGTATTTTTTGGTGCTTTGAACACCCCAAGCCAAGTGCCATCTAGTTCCATTATATTTAAGAGAAGGCAGACATCTCTATAGCAAACTCTGCAACTCACACCAAAACAATCTAGATGGATAAGTATCACTACAGGTAAGTGGAAAAATATATATTTTTGATTTGGGGGTGAACCGTACCTTTAAATGTCCTCTGAGGGGCAATTTATGGTACAGCACAGAACATATAAAGGCAATAAAAGCACATCAGAGAAACAAAGGCAACAGTAGTTGAAGTGAATGTCAATAACTATATACCAGCAATTGTCATAAAAATAAATTGTGGGTATACTGCACATCCCCAATGTACCTGCATATTTCCCCAGACTCCCCATGGCTACCGCAGCTTGTTTAATGGACTTATTGCCATGGGAATAAGTTATTTTTTCGCTCAGTTGGTTGTGATCGTGAGTTATCTGTACCTCTGTCCAGAGGAGAGTGGCTGGAACTCCAGGATATATGAAATAAAAGATTAATAAAACAGAGTAAAATTATGTTATAGACATTTAAAAAGTTAAAATTTCTAACAAAGTAGTTTGTGATCCGTAATAAGACCAAGATACTTGGTCACCTCCTCAGTCTCCTTTCTTGTAATCCAAGACAGAGTGATTAGTGGAGCTTCATCTAAAATCTTTAAAAAGACATTTAACGACATCATCTTGGACTCTGAGAAACTGGGATGCAACTTTTTTTTTTTTCTTTGTTATGCTTTTTATAGACCAAATGTTTAATCAGATAATCTTAAAAATAATCTGCAGATCAAACAGTAATTAAAATAATGATTAATTGCAGCCTTAATACCAGTGATTTTGCTTGGTTTGGCCAATTAGCCACAAATAAGGCTGGGTACCAGCACTTAATACCGTTAAGGTATCAACTGAAATAAAACACCACCAAGTAGTACCAAAACTTCACCAGTCAAACAATACCTGTATTCAATCCTTTTTGTACCTCTATGAAAGTAAAAAAAGGTATCTAACGGAGTACTTTATTGGTATCAGTGTAACTTTACAGGTACTGGGATTGTTATTTTTTAGACGATATCCAGTTATCCAAAGCGTGCCATATGTTTTCAGATTGATTTGACTTGCCACGTATTCATGTCAGTCCAGTGTGAAACTCAACTGGCTGATACTTGAAACTTGCTTCAGATTGTTAATGTATCAGAGGGAATATTTTGTTCCCTGCATGTAACATCTAATGCCATGTAGGGCGGGTACTGTTTTGTAAATTCTGGTGGGAACCTTCCAAATATGAAACGTGAGAAGTGGCGTCCGTGTTTGCTTATTGCTTGCTGTCCGGGTTTGTTTTGTTTGATAACGTATGGTAGCTGAGGAATGCACGGCTCTTTGGCAGCCAAACCTGGATATCAGGGTTTCTTGGAAGAGATGAGCAAGGAACAGTTTTCAAAACAGTCCTTGACATGATATAACATTGACAGCAAACAAGGTCACTACTGTAAATTTTCTCTCTGAAGGAGCACCGAACAGGATCTCTGACTGGTTTCGAGTTCATAGAAGTTGATATTCATATCACACTGGCATGAAATGAAATCAATGGATACCTTGAAGGAAATAATGTAACACGTATGATATGATTTGAAAAATGGTCAGGTTTTTAACACCCTTCCCTACCCTAGATGTATTTTTGAATTTATATGGCATGTGTCAAGTTTCTCCAGTCATAAATCTGTAATAAATGTGTTTTGGTTCAGTGCTTATTCAAAGTTTAAAAGTTAAGAGTGTGTAAGGGCTTACAACATTATGATGGAAATATATGGTGGCAACTCCCATGCTCTATCATGTCTCATAAGTTAATGCAGCAATTGTTGAGTTGACACCATTCATTACACAGACTTGGTGCAAATGAACAATTTTTGACCACTTAAGAATTGATAAAATTGAATGAAATTCAATTAAATATTTTTGGCCATTTAATTATTATATTGGAATTTTACTGGCAAATTACTGGACTTGCTTGGAAACCTCCTTACTGTTAATATACCCAGGAAAACCATACATGCCCTGAATGCCATGTCAGATTGCCATGAAAGATTATCTGTGGGGGGGATTCCTCTCCTCCTGCCTGTCTGCCTGCATGTGTGTGCCTGTTCAGTGCAGCTCTGTGTCAGTGCTGTAAAAAGTGCCGGCTCATCTTCCTCTCTTTCTCTTCTTAAAACAGTTGCATAGTTTTACCTTTCCTCTTGACCAAATGCTGCATTTCTGTTGTATTCTACAAGTTGTTTCAAATTCAATCAACACGAGCTGAAACTGAAACTGGCTGGAAAGGAAAGGGTGCACTGCATTTACAGCACAAGACAAAACACAACACGCCACCATGGCATGCAGCACAATAATCGCTTTATTTTGATGATCTTGTTTTAATGATTTCGGGAAGCCAAAATTGGAACTGAAATCGAAATTTAATTTGTTATCCAGCCCTACCTGGTATGTGGGAATATTCAAATAGAATAGGCGAAAATATATTTATACTGCATACAAAAACTGGGTGGTTTTTGCCCAGAACTGCATGGATTAACATAAAGTGGGCGTGTTTGTAACTGCAACTTCCTGGGTATCCATATAAGCCATTTCCGTTCAAATATCTTTAGCTGTGAGGGCAAGGGATTGCTTTGAAATTGGCCCTGCCATCTTTTCCCTGGAGCGTTATTTAGTCTCCTTCCTGACAATCTAGGCTGGCTACCTTTAAAGCATAGAGAGCAGAAAAAGAGCTTAATTTTAATTTACTGTCAGTACTTTAAAACTGAGTCCATAAACACCGGCCTTTGGATGACCTCTTACCTGTGCTGTGCATGCTTGTTGTTGCTGCAGTTTGTCCTCTCTGCCCAGTGTTTTTGATAGCGGTATCAACACAGGGCCATGCTAAGTTTCCCCATGGGTCAGAGACTTGGAGGAATGCTGACCTGCAGCGACTCGGGTGTCTCTCTGAAGCCAGTGCCCCCCACCTCCGTCTTTAACACAACACCATCCATGTCCATTCAGGCATTGCTGGACAATGGGGAACATATTATTTACCTTGTCGTACAGGCAGAGCTATTGTGGCGCATGTGAATAGCCGAAGGACCTCGTCTTCTTTTATAGAAGAGATTATTTTAAGCCCACTACACTTGTGCAAGCTGAGAGGTATATCTGATTATCGTGGAGGATTTTCAGGCTTCAGATGCAAAATACAATGGCGCGGTCCACGCACACACATGCACACACACCAGATTGTAGTGTTTGATATGGAAATCACACTGACAGCACAACAGAGGAGAGTATATCCTTTTACATTCACGGCACAATGTTGAAAGGGAAGACGATGGATTCATTATGGACATGCATGTTCTCATTTCCTCACAGATTATGACACGAGTCCTTCTATGAAGTGCACGCTGATGACGGAGAATGAGTGCTGGATCTCATTCAGTGTGGTAGGAGGTGACACGGGGACCACTGCCTACAATCTCGAGATTTACGGTGAGTTTTACAACATGAAAAACAGATCAAACAAAGGGGAGTTCAGGTATGAGTCTCATCATGTTCTATGTCCTGTCACAGGATGCCCGGAGCCTCCCAACATCCCCATGATTATTCTCGGGGTCTCCCTGTCCGTTGTGTGCATCGGCCTGATCCTCCTGGGTGTGTGGAAGGTGCTGGTGTCGGTCCACGACCGTAAAGAGGTGGCCAAGTTTGAGGCTGAGAGGTCGAAGGCAAAATGGCAGTCGGTAAGACCTTGAACTCACGTAAAAGTCTGGTGATAACAATTTGTCTCGATGAGGGTTTTAACAGTCTGACATTCTGGCTGTCCCCCTCAGAAAACTTGAGACAACTACACCCAAACACCCTAATGTCCAACATGAAAAACTATTAATGATTTTCCCCCTTCCTTATTATTATCCTTTATCATACTTCAATTTGAGTGATAATTGTGGACAGTAGTTTATCTGAGGGGAGATAAGGTGGGATGCCATCCAGCTGATTAGCAAACTGACCAAAATGCATCCCCCTTGTTAACCTGCCATCCCCCATCTCCATCTCCTAGTGGCAGAGAGAGTGCAGGAGCAGGATTGTTTAGTTGAGTATATTAGTCTAGTCTGCTTGAATCATTGATACCTTATGTGACTGAAGTTTGTGCCATTTACAATCTATAGCCCTGACCATGGCTCTGAAATATCAGCAGCTCAACTGTGCTGTGTATTGATAAATCTGTGGCGCTGTCCGTGGTACTGAAGTAGATGACAGATATATATAATGGCCACTACAATAAGGAATACAATAAGGACTGCCACTACAATAAGGAATACAATAAGGACTACTTACTTACTTATACCGTGTATATCTTATATTTATTGTCTAAAAATTGTTCTTTTTACTTTTTTACTTTTGATACTCTGTGTGCTTTTTACCCTGTGTGCTGCTATCTAATGCTGCTGGAACCTTAATTTCCCTGAG
>JAJHUR010084796.1:0-12707 GCA_027495735.1 Lutjanus campechanus
TGACAAAAAAAGGAAAAAAAAAAAAAAAGAAAAAAAAAAAAAAAAGATCACTGTTTCCCAAAGTCCGAGGTTACATCTTCAAATGTCGTGTTGAGCTCAAAACCCAAAGATATTCAGTTAACTGGCATCAAAGAGGAAGAAGAAACCAGAAAATATTAACATGTAAGAAGCTAGAATCAGAGAATTTTTATTTTTTTCCTTTAGAAAATTACTCAAACTGAATAATCGATTATCAAAATAGTTGGAGATTAATTCAATAATCAATTAATAATTGACTAATAACATTGCAGCTCTATTGTAGATACAATCTATTATTAAAACATTTGACCCTGCAGCTTAGGTTTACATTTACAGGTTTACATCATTCTTTAATTCCATTTGACAGTTTTTTGTCCAAGTATCTCTATCATTTTAAAATAAAGCTTGAATACAAATCTTCCTTAAAAGTATACAAAAGACACAGATATATGTTGACTTAAACTGCAAACAAAACAAGAGCATGGACCATACAGTAACTCACATTTTTATGTCACTCTAAAAACATTTGCCATATAATATACAAGCATTAAACAGATTCATTTCCCGCAACCCTGACATCAGAGTGGATGCTTTTTCCCTCAGCTGCACGTGCACCTCTCTTCACACTCCTCCAGCTTTTCCTCTGGTGAAGTTTGGCGTGTAATAAACCACTGAGTATTCATCTGTCTGTAGAAATATATGACAAAACAGTATTAGATGGTAGCTAACAACTAAACATTTTAACTTTTAACTACAAGAGATTTTTAACCAGTTATGAAACAGTCTGAATTAAATACTGATAGTATTTGGTTCCTTCATGAAACTGCTCACAACAAGGTTATCTTGAGTAGCTGTGTCATGATTTTTGGAAAGAGGCACTGGTTTTGAATTAAAATCTTTTTTCTTTTTTTTTTGCTGCCTTCAGCACCACAAGCCGAGTGCCATTTAGCTCCATTATAGTGGAGAGAAGGGCAGACATATCTATGGCTGATATCTTCAAAATTCTGCAGTTTTGTAGGTATCAGCCGCAGAGATGTCTGCATATCTGCATTAAAAAAATGTTGATGGATAAATAGCATTACAGGCCAGGAAAATATGTATTTTTGATTTCGAGGTGAACTGCCCCTTTTAAATAAATTACTCACCCTCTGATCACTAGTGGCAGCAGAATTTGTTTGCAGAGCAGCAGCAGGAGCTGGATGGTAACATGACAAACCATGAATTACAATCAGCATGTAAAGAAGCAACAGATTTCATTTTATTTTGAAAATTCATGATTAATGACGTTACTAATGAGAGTAAAATCAGCTAAATCATGTAATAGAGTAAAGTAACGTTTATTACCATTAGAACTATAGCACTTTTTTTTCTTGACAGTGTAGATCAGTAAGGCTATAACAATCAAACTTATAACCAAAGCAGCACACAACAGAGACAGGATTGTGTTGGCCCTCTGAGAATCCACAAACAACCTCACGTTGGTTTCTGTAATATTAAGAAAAAGAACAAACGGTCAATGTTAACGAGGAGTAAAAGTCTGGTCTTTAACATTGCTGCCTCGTAGATGATGAATATTTACTTGAAGATACATTGTCTTCTGATAAAATAAATATGCAAAATAGTGGTTACCTTCAATGTCCAGTTTTGTGCCATTTCCAAATAATATCTCCCCACATGTGGCCACAGCACAGTAATAAGTCCCGGCATCAGAGGAGCTGACGTTCTTAGAGAAGCTGTAGACACATTTCTGAGAAGCGCGAGCCTGAGAGGTCTGCTCACATTCATGACTAATGTTTGCATGAGTGCAGACGACATTGGGCTGAGATTCATCTGATGCGGCTCTGAACCAGTACACACTGTGATCTCCTGGACATGTTTTATTTTCAGAGTCAGAGAGGACTGAACACTGCAGAGTCACCGAGTCTCCTGGACGGACTGGAACAGATGGAGGGACTTGAGTGATGGCAGTGATGGTAGGTTCTGGTTCTGGGAAATGAGGAAAACAGCATTAGTATTTACATTATTTAAAAAATGCATTGCAAGAATGCAGTGTATCAAGTAGTCAAGTGCTCATTCAAAGATACAACTGTAGAGTAATTTTTTTTTAAAAAGTTGGGATGTTGTGTAAAATAAATAAAAACAGAATGCAAGAATTTGCAAATCCTTTTTGACTTTTATCCAATAGAATACAGTAAAACTGAAAAACTTTTTTTGTCAATATACACAAATTCTGGATATTAGAAGACATCCTCAAAATGCTCAGTCATTCACAAGCATGGGTGGGGTGAGGTTCATCAATTTGTGGGTAAATAGTCCAAAAGTTTAAACATGTTTCTTAACACTGCAGAAATTTAGGGATTTCACCACCTACAATACATAGAGAAATCTTTGCACACAAGGGGCAAGGCTGAAAACTAACATTTAATGCCTGTGATCTTTGACCTCTCAGGCGGTACTGCATTAAAAGTTAAAAACCTGCATAATTGTATAAATGATACTATGAGCTTGGGAACACTTTGGAAAACTGCCGTCGGTAAACACAGTTTGTTGTTGCATCTACAAATGCAAGTTAGAACTCCACCATGCAAAGAGAAAGACATATATTGACACATTCAGAAATGCTGCAGACCTCTCTGGGCCCGAGCTCATCTGAGATGGACTGACAGAAAGTGGGAAAGTGTGCTGTGGCCTGATGAGTCTCCATGGCAGCTTGTTTTAGGAAATCATGGATGCCGTGACCTCTGAGGTAAAGAGGAAAAGGACCATCCAGATTGTTACCAGCGCTTCAAAAGACAGCGACAGACGACAGAGACCCCAGACTGTTGAGCGCCTGAAGTCGAGCAAGGAAGAATGAGAAAGAATTTCACTTTTAAAACTTCAACAATTAGTGTCTTATGTTCCCAAATACTTACTGAGTGTTGTTAAAAGACAGAGTGATGCATCAAAGTGGTAAACGTGCCCCTTTTGGAACATGTTGCAGGTATCAAATTGAGTGAGTGTGCACGGTAAATATGAAAAACAGTAAAGTCAGTAGTATGTTTCAACATGAATATATTGCCTTTGTACTGTCTTAAATAGAATATAGGTTGAAAAGTTTTTGCATATCATTGCATTCTGTTTTTATTTGTTTTACACAATGTCCCAACCTTTTTGGAATCGTGGTTATGTAAATGATGCCACAATTCTTCCCTGTAAAAGATATTTTTGTTTTCAAAGGACAAACTTCTCCATGTTTTTAAATAACTTTTTTTTTTTATTATTACATAAAATATTTTATAGTATTCAGTGCAAGAGAAAACAGCACATTGTTCAAAACTGAAGTTGGAAATTGATCAAAAAGGTGAATATTGCTCCATTTACCTTTGACGCTCAGAAAAGTTGTATTCAGAATTGTTGCTCGTAGTTCCACCACTTGTTGACAGTAGTAAAATGCAGCATCACTCAGCTCTGCTTTGGTAATATGTAAAACAAATGTTCCAGGCTCTTGTTTTGCTGTAACGCGAGGTGTCTTATTAACGATGAGATTATCAAAAGTATATGTGGCTCCTAAGACTTCAGGCAACTTTCCTAAGACAAGTTTGATCCAAAATAAGACTCCTGCTGATTCAGACTGGCGGCTACATGTCAGCTTCACATCTTCTCCAAGACAAACCGTCTTTGTTACAAAGCTTTGGTCACTTGTGGATCCTGAAAAACAAATTGAATACAATATTTTTACACTCAAATTACCCTGAGAAGGTGACAGTAACAGAAACACAACAGAAATGAAACTGAATTTTGTAACCATACTTACCCTCAATCATGAACACAAGAGCTACACAAAATATGATCAGCATTTTCTGGTTAATCCACTTGAGACAGCAGTTGATTTAGATTGTACTGCAGGATGATTAATATTAATGTGATTCCATCAAATGGGAGGGAACATGTCTCAAACAATCTGATTGGTCTGTCATGGTGTTAGCTTGTTGGTGTACCACCAACGTGGAAATAAACCAATGAAGTCACCAGCAGTTTGGTTTTGACTTTGCACGTGATGAAAACACATGATGCGTTGCTATAATTAACACACAGATCGCACAGAGTGTGAAAAGAACCAAGGCAATGTAGAACAATGAAGAACATTTTAACTCGGATGGCAATGAATTTCAAACCCTACATTGCATTTCTAAGACAACTTCTGGTGTTATTTCTTTTGTGGTATCTTAAAATGCTCTCTAAGGAGGAAAATACGTATAACCACATAAAAATACCATTTTATCAACTGACAAATATTTTTCTGTGCAATTTCATCTTTAGTTTTAATCAAAGAATATTTGCTCAATTGTTCCTAAACACATTGTCAAAGCAGGAGACCAATTGATATGTATGTTGCAACACCTCCCATGTCTTAGGTTTTCATGAGATTTCAGAGGGATCTGATGTATTTAAGTCCATTGACATAATACAACAAGCTCACTGAAAACTGCTTTTTGAGTTTCACTTTGACACAGTAGAAAACATTAATAGCTATCATCTGTCAGAGTAGAGATGTTTCATTCTGAAATACAGAAAATGAGATTTTTATTCATCTTAAAGCTGCAGTGGGTAGAAAGCCAAAAAATGGCTGATTCTCATCTGAGCTAGGTTTTCTCCATTCTCAGCAAGGAGGCTCATCACGGTTTGATTGCGATCGGCGAGACGTGAGCGCATCCTACTTGGAGGTGGGATGGGCTCCTTTTGGTCTTGCTCCAACCAGAAATGACAGGGTTAAAAGGGCAAGAGACCTACAACATCTACTGCTGCAAGATTCAGCATCTTCAACTTCTCAATTGGAAAATACCGGCTCATACCAGTGAAGAGTGAGTGTGAATCTGAAAATATGTGGACGGAATCTGACTAGGATTGTGGTTCTGAGTTAATATTTGGGCTTGCTTTATTTAGTAAGTTTATGTGTTAAAGTCACAGGTGTAGCAACTCCTGCAAACTCACAAGAGGTGAAAAAGGTGATGTACTCATAAACTGCTGTAGGGAGGTCTGGAGGCATCCTTTCCCAGAAGATTAAGTTGTCTGATTTTAACATGTAAACAAATCATTCTGGTGCACTCCATTTTGGTTTAAAGAGTGGCCTACATCTTCTGTGCATGCTTTCTGCAGGCATTTCTAACTTTTACCTTCTTACTTTATGTAAGACTTTAAATGCTTTTATCCATCCATCCATTTCTGTAACTGCTTATCCATGAGGGTCACGGGGGGCCAGAGCCTATCCTAGCTGACTTTGGGCGTGAGGCGGGGTACACCCTGGACAAGTCGCCAGTTCATCAGGTCGCAGGGCTACACACAGAGACAAACAACCACTCACGCTCACGCTCACATTCACACCTATGGGCAATTTAGAGTCACCAATTAACCTATGAAGCTGCATGTCTTTGGACTGTGTTAATGTTTGGGCTTGCTTTATTTAGTAAGTTTATGTGTTAAAGTCACAGGTGTAGCAACTCCTGCAAACTCACAAGAGGTGAAAAAGGTGATGTACTCATGAACTGCTGTAGGGAGGTCTGGAGGCATTCTTTCCCAGAGGATTAATTTGTCTGATTTTAACATGTAAACAAATCGTTCTGGTGCACTTGGTGTACTTTATGTAAGACTTTAAATGCTTTTAACCATCCATCCATTTCTGTAACCACTTATCCATGAGGGTCATGGGGGGCTGGAGCCCATCCTATTAAGCTGCATGTCTTTGGACTGTGGGAGGAAGCCGGAGTAACCGGAGAGAAGCCACGCGGACACGAGGAGAACATGCAAACTCCACACAGAAAGGCCCTGCCAGCTCAGGGATTCGAACTCAGGACCTTCTTGCTGTGCGGCAGCAGCGCTAACCACTGCGCCTGAATGCTTTTATTTTACTTGTAATTGCGTAATTTTACATTGTGGTATTAATGTTTTTACTTGAGTAATGGATTCAAGTCACAGAATCTGATTTGTCACCAAATCTGGTGTAACACCGTTGCTAGTGCTATAACTTACTTTGCTGAGTCACCAGTTAACACGGTCACTCATTAAACCAAAACACTGGTGAGTTTTGTTTCATTGCGTATTTGTTTTTATTTCCCTCGTAACTTACGGCAATGATGGACGTTGAAAACGGATAACAATACAGATGCAGTGGGTTTTATCCTTAACTCAGAAAAAATATGCTGAACAGTAACATTAACGTTGTAAGTTAATACACAATTCACTGAAGCTAACAAGCTATAACGGTTTCCATTATACTGTAGAAAGGCTAGGAAAGATTTTATAGGTTACGTGAGGACACCCTTCAACTTGATTTGGCAGGTTACGTTACTTTAGCAACTTCTGACATTACGTTAAGTTAATTAAACAGCATAACACATTGTCAGCAGCAAATGAGACTTCCCTCTTTTCACTTATCTTGATTGAGTTTGGCCAAAAAATTTGTGATGTCTCACCAAAGATGTCTGATTGAGAAGAAGATTGCGTCATGACTAGGAACATTTAATGCATTGATCCAGAGAGAGGGAGAAGCTTCCTGCACCATATATCACACTGGCTGCCAACAGCACAGCGTGATGGGGGAGGTGGGAGAGAACCTGATGGAAGTACATGTATACCGGCCGCAACAGAGTTAAAACTGCCTGCTCCAGTCAGATTTGCATCGGGAACCACAGGATAGTGCTAGTCCTGTTAGCAAGACTAATGGGTAAGTAACAGTTTGATATGAGGAAGAAACTACTACACTTCAGCAGATATGGAATGAACAACGGCCACAGTAATGCTGAGGTTTTCCCTCTAATTTTGATTAGTTTCAAAAGGACTAGTTGTGAAAAAACCCCAAGAGGTGGTGGGAATGCACTGATTGACGAGCTCATGACCGTGTCCAGGGTCTCCAGATATCCGATTCTGTATTGGTCAAATTTATCATCGTGTGTTGTGTGATGGTTCAAGTCATACGCACAACAACACAAATGGAGCTTAACAGCCACTGGCCACAGCCACACACATGCTAGGATGTTGAGGACTTAAAGAGAAGAGAGATAGTCTACAAGGAGATGGAGTAACTGAACAGCTGACAGTGTTCAAATACTTATCATTTTATCATCCAGTTTTTTCTCACTGGAAAGCATCACTACAGCAAACAGTTGCACCACGCCAATCAACCATGTTGTTTTGTTTACATCTGCTTCTACATAAGATAACGTTGCCAATAAGATCACTGCACATCATGGTCCCTGTGGCACTATGATCTTAATAATATGCTGTAACCAAGATGGCACAGCTGCTGCTGCTTCCTGTCTGCTGGGCTCCTAACTGTGCTGTTTTTTGCGTTTCCTTGCCATTTTGGTGACTTAATTTTTTTTGTGTATTTATTAAGATGTAAACTATTTTGATCAGCACAGGTAAAGAACAGAGGGAGAAACGGAAGAGAGGATATGAGTAGAGAGGGAAAGAAAGTGTGAAAGAAGACACAAAAGAAGGGGGAGAAAAGGTTGGAAAAAGGAAAAGGTGGAGGGTGTGAGAGAAAGGAGGCCTGGATGTCACCTGGTGAAAAATCAGACTCACCAGGTCAGACTCAAAATCAAGACGCCAAGAAAATTGCAGTCAGTGCACCTCTACTACTCTGAGTACTGTATGCACTGTATCTTAAAACTGTTTACTTTGCTGCCATCTTATGGCAGGCGGTTTCTTGACTCAGTGAGAATGAAGGTAACAGGTTCATTCAAACTAATAAAAAGGTTTGTTGACTGGTTCAGCTTTTGATTTAGTGGAGGCCTTGAAACAAGTGAACTGTAAACCAGTAATCTCAATATAATTAAAACTCTATGCTTCAAATAATGGTATCAAAAAGGTTTACAGCCCCTGGTCTCTCACAACACACATGCTTGTGAATTGTTTAATGCATCATACAGTCAATCTGTTCATTTTAGCGTCTGTTTTAGTAGGAGTCTGAATGTACCACTACATGTAATCATCTTTCCAAACCTCTGTTCCTGTTGACTCTGACAGCTTCTTTCTGGCCTTTAATGTCTTTAAAGTAAACCCTTCCTAGTGCTGCCATCTTTTGATAGGAATCAGAACACATCTGAAGGCAACAGGTTCAATCAGATTGATCCAATTATTTGTTGATCAAAGTTCAGTTTTGTTTTTGGGGAAGCCTTGAACCCAGTGGACTGTAAACATTTTCCTAATCTCAGTATAATCAGGCAACAAAATAATGAGGCCCCTTTTTATTTTAAAGGGGCACAATGAGGCTGGTGTCCAGTTACAGGCTGCGGCGAACAGGACCCACATAAAGACGAGCCTATTTTATTTCAGCCTTCACTTTTAAAGATTTCTTACCTTTTTAAATAAACTGCCCTGCTTGCATGCTGCATGCTCCTGTCAGATTTTAACCTGTAGTGTCAATATGATGTGATCAAGATTGTTGGGGTTCAATTTTAAAGTGCTGTTCCCAGATTGTAAGTGATTGCTTTTGCAACAGTCAAACTGAAATAAACTTCTGAAATAAATCAAGGAAAAACGTTTGATGAAGCTGCTGATGCTTATTATAAGTTTCACTGTGATGAGAAATAAAACTGCACATTATTGCACACTGAAAACATGGACATGGACCATGAGATTTTCAACATGTCCAGAAAAATAAATTAATTGAAAAGAGTTATTGTCTGCTCTTGGCACAATAGTTGAGCTGCTGATTTCAAATCTAAGCCTCTGCAGTAACAGGTGATACATTTTCTTTGAGGAAAACTGTACGGGATCCCTGAACTTCAGTGTGTCATGATGGAGAGGCCTGCTGTGTTTATAGAAGGTGAAACTCTTGCACTCAAGTTTCAGATATAACTCTGTGCGATGCTGCATCGTTTAGTTGTTTATTCTAACACGAATATGCATGTATGCTGTCACACATGTGCGCATATCCCAGGCAGCCTCTCCTATGGGAAATATGATCTGCGTGCATGGACCTTTTTTAGCATCTTTGATAAACCACCCGACAGTGACATCTCATCAGCAGTCAGACTAACTCAGTCTGAAATATCTCTGAAACTGGCAAACTGTCCAGGCTGAGTTCATGAACCAAAAAATTATACACTCCCAGTTGTGTCCTTGTAACCAGCTTTGACGTCTGTGTCTGGGTGCTGTTTATGCTGAACAGTGGCACCAAGAAGGTTCCTTTGGCAGAAAGTGCAGTGGTGGTCAAGACTGAATGGGAGGTGTGGTGGTTGTGGGGGGAAAAAAACACTGTAAATCAGAGAATTTTTTTTTTTTTAAATTGTTTCACAGTGGTTATTTTGAAAGAACAAATAAGCATCACCTAACTCCCACAGCACGACCCTGTGCTAATCGCCACAGCACCTGATTTGGTCTCAGTGCAGTCTAACAGCTTGATTACACACATGGTTGTGTTGCATTACAGCGGCACCATCCATTGAAGCCGAATGCTGCAGTTCTACACAAAGCTTGTGATTCCAGAAGCGGCTCTCTGTTCTGCTTCAAATACACAGTAAGTCTATTTTTCTAATGGAGGAAGCACAAAAAGGAAGGGAAGAGGACCAAATCAACAAAAAACATGCAACAAAATAATGTGTGAGAATTTTGACTAATTGGGATTTAAAAATGTCTGTTTTGATCAGCATTAAGAGGACACTGAGCAACTTCAGAAAATAAAACAGCTGCTCACTGTGACTGTGCCGTGAAATGAAAAAAACTTTTTTGTCAACTCTGCAAGATGCCAAATCACTAAATAAAGTGAATCACTTGGAGGTCGAGCCATTACAAAGTTTAATAGCCAAGAGTTTCATCTTTTAAAATATATTTCCCCAGCATAACTGAAGAGTAAAAAAGTCAAAAGCCCTCTGAAAATGGTTTTGCAGGTTACACAAGGGTTTTCTCCATGGATGTTATTGTAAACAAACATTGTGATTCATGTTATGCTTGCATCATAAAGACAGCTATAATGTGCACCATCGGTCACAAAGGTGCAGAGGATAAATCATGGCTGTGTAGAAGGTTTTTATTTTCCTCATTTCCATGAAAAAGGTTGCTAAATTCTTTTGAAAAACACAATATATTCCTATCTTAAACAGCAGTTATTACTCTTAGAGAAAAGGAAGAATTTCTAAATGCTCAGTGACCAAGGATGCTGCAAATATTATTAATGATCCCGCTTTCACTTTGTAAGTTATCGCACAATTGTATGGAAAAAGACAGACACTGTAAGCTGTCAAATGTATTTTATTGAAAACAAGACACTGAACAGAGCTACTGTTTCATCAGTTTTCAAAGTGTACAATGTCTCTATCGAAGTGCACAGGAAAGCCTTGTTCACATCTGATTGCAATTCTCCTAGTGCGAGCTTGACCACGGTACTGACAGCGAGGATGCCTGGCCTGCTGGTTTTTCAGTGTACAGACAACAATGTCGAAGGGCTGAAGGCTTTTGGTCATGTCACCGTACGGCTCTCCTCCCTGCTGGCAGATGTATTTGATTGTGTTGGTGGTGGCTCGGATGAAGGTATTGGTCTCCTTGCACTCGTTGCTGTCAGTTTTAGAGATGCCTCTACTTCGTATCACATCGTCACATCTGGTAGCACTCATTTGCCCGTTGACATGTTGATTTATAAACTTCATGTAACGTGGATGCACGGTTGCATCCTGAGACAGCACAGAGGCAGGAAGCAGCAGCAAACAAGCAAATGGAATCCACATGATTCCCTGGTGAAGAGAACATGGGAAACATTTAAACATGATTATTTTTCTTATCAAAAGCAAATGCGTACTTTTCCTGAGGCTGTGGGTGCAGTGATAGAATGTTATTCATATTATTATCAGGTTGTTGGTTTACAAATGTTTTTGTAAATTAAACATGTTTATAAATACATTAAGGATGCACAATATTGGACTTTTTGCTGATATCCCATATGCCAGTATTGTCCAACTCATTTTGGACATTTGTTGATGCTGATATACACATATCTTTATTATTAAGTGTTGTCTGGAATTAACATTTTATTCAGCCTATTCTTTTTGTGATGGCCCCTCTGGCAGGTGCAGACATAAAATACAATCCTTTTCAAAATAAAATACAATACTTTTCAAAGTAAAATACAATGCAAAACGTATTCACTAGACAAAACTACTGCTGACAGGTTATAATTATGATTGAAGTGTGGAAATATTTGATTCTTAGATGCATCACGGACAGATGTGGAAGATACAGAATCAATTCACAAATGTCAAAAATTGATTTTCGAAAGGTTAATTAACATGATGTTGACAGAACAGAGAAGGTGAAATTCAGCTGCGACGGTAAGGCAGCGCCCAGACAGTCTACAATGCACAGACACAACAGTTATCGGCAGTTAACAGAGAGAGATGTTCTTCATCTTCTCAAAACGCAGCAGCTGCAATCACATTTTCATTTGAAGTCTAAATAATTGGGTTTGCTGGATGAAATTTTGACACTAATAACAACAAGATATTATGTATTTAGTTTGTAAGTGTTGCAGACCAGCAGATCAATCTGTAAAGTTGAAATGCAACACAACCCTGTATAAACTGTTATTATAGCTGGATAATAAAGAGAGAGTAAGAACAAAAAAACTTTAAAATGTAAAATGAATGGTTAACAGTTAATTCTTCTGATAAAAGATAGTAAAAATCATATTTACCTGTATCATGAACACAGTGACAATGACGTTGACAAAAACTGATGATTCATTTATAGAATTTGTTTTGAACTTTGATTTCTTGGCACAGCACCACGGTGGGAAGTCCATTTGCATTGCAAGCTTATTTAAGTTGGGCAGAGGGACAAGTGTTGTAGTAGAACTGTTGTAATAAATATTTACATAAGTGATCTCAGCCAGATCGGTCAAACCTGCACAAGCAGCACAGAGTTTTTGATGTCCTGTGTCGTAAAAGCATACGATTCAGTTAAAGACGTGGGTCAGATCATCAGACGTGGGTTTTGCCCATTGTTTGTTTAACTATTGATTTGTGATTTAGTTCTTCCCAGTTTTGCCTACTCTTTATTGAGTTCCCACTGTTCAGTCATGAGTTAATTTTGTATTTGTTAAGCCAACTGTGATACTTGTTTGTTTTCTTAATTGTTTTCTGTGAGTTTCTTCAGTCAGTTTCTTCTTTATTTCAGGAGTGGAGAGCCATATTGCTGAGAGGCAAGGCACCTGTGGTGAGGTCCCTTAACTTTTGCATGTGAGTATCAGAGACGCCGCAACAGGGTAGGCATACTAGGCAATTGCCTAGGGCCCCAAGCTGGAAGGGGCCCCAGGACAGCGCTGACATTGGTCCTTTTGTCAATGACAAAATGACTGAACTGCTTTAGACACTGCAACGTCAATGCATTGGAAAACCCCCCGCATAGGGCCCCCACTAGCTGTCACTGCCTAGTGTGTTAAGGGACCCCGAGACACGGCCAATATCGATCCATATCAATGACACAACCTGAAACCTCCATAGACAGTGCAGCGACACATTTGGAATCAAATCAAATCAAATTTTATTTATATAGCGCCAATTCACAACAAAGTTGTCTCAAGACACTTTACATATAGAGTAGGTCTAGACCACACTCTATAATTATATTTACATCCGACAATTGAAACAATTCCCACACAGGCAAGCACTTTGGCGACAGTGGCGAGGAAAAACTTCCTTTTAACAGGCAGAAACCTT
>JAJHUR010084797.1:0-41708 GCA_027495735.1 Lutjanus campechanus
CAGCATCCCCAAGATCATCCAGCTTTGTGATGGCATCATGGCAAGCGGCAGGAAAGCTGTCACTCATGGTGAGAGGAACATGAGCAATACACACTACATTCACTGATTCCGGATCTTTTTGAGGGACAGTGATAATCAACAGATCAGAAGACAGAACAGAATCATAAAAACAGACATAGATATCAAGTCAGATTAATTAGATTCTCCTCTTTCCTCCACAGCCATCCCGGCCCTGCAGCCAATAGTCCATGATCTGTTTGTATTGAGGGGCTCAAACAAAGCAGATGCAGGCAAGGAGCTGGACACGCAGAAAGAAGTGGTGGTCTCAATGCTGCTCAGACTTGTGCAATACCATCAGGTACAGTCATAGATGGATTCAAACAGACACGGCACTAAGATTGTCAAAAGTAACAATAATTTTTCGATACCACATGTTTCAAACAGTATGACACTAACATGTAATAGTGAGTTTTGGTTCAGTTCAGTGACTTTTCTGTACAAGCACTGTGTGCAGGTTGTTAATGAAAAAGGAAAAATTATCCCATTTTAAGTGCCTGAGACTTTTTTTTTCCTTTTTGCTGTGGTATCGAAGAGGTATACTAGTATTGTATCAAACTCACTTTTTCTCTGCCCTAACATTTGCTTTGGCATGTGCACTGCAGGTGTTGGAGATGTTCATCCTCGTGCTGCAGCAGTGCCACAAAGAGAATGAAGACAAGTGGAAGAGATTGTCCAGACAGATTGCTGACGTCATACTTCCCATGATTGCCAAGCAGCAGGTAGTAAAACACATGCAGGTGTACATGTTTTTGATTGGTCTCCTCTTTCACCCGGAAATTGAAATCAAGCTATTGGACAGTATATCAACATGTTCCGAGATAATAAACATATTTTTATGTTGTGTCCTCACAGATGCACCTGGACTCTCCGGAGGCGTTGGGCGTGCTGAACACTCTGTTTGAGACGGTGGCACCCTCGTCGCTCAGACCTGTAGACATGCTGCTGAAAAGCATGTTCACCACCCCTGTTACCATGGTGAGACATCTCATCTGATATCTGAAAATTCACAAAGATCTGGACAGACTTTAGCTTTGCTCATCCAATGAATGTTAACATGTCTACTTTTTGTGAAGTGATTTCAAAAATACATGGTTTTGATTAGTGTTAATTTCTTTTAAACCATGACAAAATATGTTGGTCAACCTGTTTTCCCATGACAAAAGACAATGACGAGACTGCACAGACATCATTAAAGAGAGAGATTAAAATATAGATTAAAATATAAACACTTTTATTTATTTTTTTCTTCACAAAAAAGTAGATGCAAGAAAATTTTGTTTTTTTCATCAATGCAGCAATTTTTTAAATTTGCCATGTCCACCAGTTTTGTGTGTGAGTGCACCACATCAGGACTGCACCAGCAGCACACACTGAGACACTCAGGACTTGGAGTAACTTACACAAACTATTTTACAGAGAGCAAGTTGAAGTTAACGATGATGATAACAACAGGGTTTGGGAGAAAGAAACAAGGTGATACTTCGGCCCATTTTTGTTACAATGAGGCTGAAGAAGAAAAATGAACAACAGATTTCCTTATCAGAAGGCAATGTAGCCATAAAATAGCAGGTATATCGAAAGACTACCACAAACCTGAAGATGCAGATTAAGAACCACATCACAAATAAACTGAGGTAGGTTAATAAAATGCAAAACATAAGATAAAATCTTATGTGAAATTAAGTTTGACTAGAATGACAAAAAAACCTATTGGTTTTGGTTAGACCATGAAATGTTCAAAAAAAAACTGTTCACATTTTAGTCTTTTTAGTCATCAGGCTAGATTAGCTTGATTAAAATAGTTTCTATGGAGATGAGACTAAAATGCTCAGCCTTTTAGTCAACTAAAGCTTGACGGAAGAAACAGGTTACAGTTGATTTAAATATGTTAGAAACTATGACGTTTGACAGAGAACTAAAGGCTAAGACTGAATATAAAAAATTGCCGGTAAAATTAACGCTAACGTCCGCTCTCCAGGCATCAGTAGCCACGGTGCAGCTGTGGGTGTCCGGGATCCTGGCGGTGCTCAGGGTACTCATCTCTCAGTCCACTGAGGACATTGTCCTGTCCCGGGTCCATGAACTCTCCCTCTCCCCACATCTTCTGTCCTGCCACACAATCCGTCGTCTCCATCAGCAGAGCCCCTCCCCCAGTGGCCCACCTGCTGCTGACTCACTCAGTAATCAGGAAGCCAATGGTGAGGCGCAGAAGGCGCTGCCTGAGGAAACCTTTGCCAGGTTAGTGAGTGTGAGACTGAGGTTCCTCAAGGACTGAGGGGCGTTTCAACTCGATCCCTGCTTTATTGCAAATTAATCCTCCATCCCCTCCTTCCAGGTTCCTGCTCCAGCTGGTAGGAGTGTTGCTGGATGACATTTCCACCAGACAGGTTAAAGTAGACATTACAGAGCAGCAACACACCTTCTACTGCCAGCAGCTGGGCACGCTGCTCATGTGTCTCATACATGTCTTCAAAAGTGGTGAGCCTATATTGTTTCTTTTGTCATTTTTGTTTCTTAAAGGGATATTTCAGATCATTTGATGTATGGTTGTATAAGGAGCTTCATCAATAGTCAGTTCATCATCCACAATAGATAGTGGTCGACATGCCACTAGTTTGGAGAAGCTGAAAGTTAAGGGAAACGGGAAACCACAAATATCGCTCTCTCCTGCTCTTCTCCTTTGGTAAAATCTGTTATTTTACCTTGCAGAACATAGGAGTTAGTGGTCTACCACTACCTCCATCTGAGTAAATTTAAAGCATCCTTTTCAAAACACTGAAGTTAAATAATGACACAAGGTAACCGATAGACCAACAACATGTGTGCTCTGTGAGGTAAAATGACAGATTTTTTGCGAATAGAGTAGTGACATTTGTCTTATTGAACAGCATTTCCTGTCAGAAAACGCTGCCTGACAATGAGGTAAAGCAGTAAAATATTCTAAATACAGCGTACACTTAAAACGTGTTGTTTTTCTTATTTGGTAAATGTTTTTTAGGTCTCTAAAATATGTTTTGCTGCTGGTCCTGTCCCAAGCAGTACACTGCTTAGCTCCCTACACCAGTGCTCCTGCTGTGTCTCCAAACTGGAGGCTCTTGGTAATGCACTGACGCTTGAAGTACCTCATACAGCCCCACTTCAGATAATCTGAACTATCCCATGTTGTAAGAACAAGAGCGGTTTCTCAAGGCGGTGGATATTAAGCTTTATAATGAATGTTCATTAAATTAAAAGAAAAAAATCTGCTGCATGATTCTCAGTGAAATTAATGCACTTTAAATGGATGCCTTTTTCCTGGCAATCCTTTCACTTTTTTTGCTGTCCTTTTGCTTTCCAGGAATGTTTCGCAGGATCACAGCCGCAGCTAGCCGTCTCCTGAAGGGTGAGAGCGGTGGTGGACAGACTGGCACTGAGGCCGGCCTGTTTTACCCTTTAGAGGGCCTGAACAACATGGTGCAGTGTCTCATCACCACCCACCCCTCCCTGGTACTGCTGTGGTGCCAGGTCCTCCTCATCATCAACTATACCAACTACTCCTGGTGGGCTGAGGTGCACCAGACACCCAGGTAAGAACTGACTGTGTCAGTGACCCCTCAATGCCAAGGTTATTAGTGTAGATTTTAATTACAAACTCCCAAAATGGAAGAAGTCAAGATAAGAATAAAGGGATGTCCTTCTACAGTAATGTGGGCTAGCGTGCAAAGTGGGCTGAATATCTGATTAGTGATTTGTATAAGTTTATTGTACCAGGAAAAACCATAAATAAAAAGTATCTTGGATTGTAAAAGCAAAAGAGAACACAAGTTCAAGCTTGCCACCTGGGATTTACGTGACAAAATGATGAGTTATTCGTCTTTTTTCCTTATTGTAATGGTGAAGGTCAGCAATCAGTACAGTGTCTCTGTTGTTCCACACAGAACTAAGTTAAGTCATCTGTCAGATTAAGTTAAAGATGTTCTGGGTCTGACTTTCTTTTTATTTAAAAGCTATATAATTTAATTTGTAAGATCAATTTGTAGCATGACAAGTTGTCCAAAATCTTATTCATGTTAGAACTTCAACATGGCACTGTATCTTCTGATAATGTGCTTGTCTCCACCCTTCTTTCAGGAGACACAGCCTCTCGTGCACAAAGCTGCTGAGCCCTCACTCCTCAGGGGAAGGAGAAGAGGACAAGCCTGAGACTCGGTTAGCCATGGTCAACAGAGAGATCGTACGCAGGGGAGCCCTCATCCTGTTCTGTGACTATGTGGTGAGACCATATTGCAGCCAACGTTCGTAACTCTTTACCTGCAATTGATGAGATATCTTGTCAATTGCCGTTTTTCCCTGCAAGGCAGTAGGGAATGCTGTGACACATCATCTGACAAAAAATTGTCACTCTTGACAGTGTTACGGGCAGGGGGTGGGTGAAGTTGATATTCAGTTTCATGAGTACGCCATTTTCTCTGTTTTTGGCTGAAAAGAGGATTTTTTTAAATGCAACATTCAAGTGCTTATAAGAACAAGAATGAATGAAGCTAGAGCATAACTTTTTTGTGTCTGAAACTAGAAGATCTGTTCTTTCTTTTGATATATTTCATGTTGACATATTCACTGGATATTCTGTGGGTGTTGAAAAATCAGTGAATTTTGTCAAAAATGCTGGTGCTGGCTGGTAACTTTAACGCTGGCGGGGAAGGAGTTAACTGTAGGAATCGATCAAAAATAATGGAATAATGAAGAATAATGGTGATCAAAATTAATTGTAATATATATTTTCCTCACATCTATAGTGTCAGAACCTCCATGACTCAGAGCATCTGACCTGGCTGATTGTCAACCATGTGCGTGACCTCATCAACCTTTCCCATGAGCCTCCAGTGCAGGATTTCATCAGCGCTGTGCACCGCAACTCAGCTGCAAGTGGTCTCTTCATCCAGGCCATACAGTCCCGTTGTGACAACCTAACTACTGTGAGATTATATCCCTTTATCTCTTTCTTTTTCCATCATCCCTCATTAGTCAAGTCAGTTTTATTCACAAGGCATATTTAATAATATTCAGATTTCAAATAAATTATTTCTTCTTTACCTCACTCCCTCTGAGTCTTTATGTCTTTCCTCCTTGCTCCTGGAAATGCGCTGTTTTTTCTTTCTTGTCCTTTTCACAGTTTGATATCTTCTATAGGTCTCCCCGTTTATCCTCGCTGGTATAATATAATTTAGAGATGCACTGATTCTATTTATTTTCTCCAAAAGTGCTCCAGATTACAGCCAGGCCTTATTATAAGATTAAATTAATATTATGTACTAGAAGAAACGCGATCGCGCGATATTTCGCGGGACTCTGTTTCACGTGATCTTGTGTAGAAGCTGATGTAAATAAACTGGAGACAGACGCGGTGCAGCAGTTTGCTGCAGTAAAATGTTGCAGTGAGAAAAACAGAAGAAGTAGTTTAACGGGTCTGGATGAGAAAATGTTTGAGGAGATGCATCAACACAGGTTGTTTATTCTTCACCCAGAACAGGAGGTGAGATTTTAACTGTCAGTCTGTGAACAGCAGTCTGCTGCTGGCTAACATTAGCATGAAGAGCTACAAAGTTTACCGCTGTTTGGCGACACCGTCAGCTGTTCTCTCTTGTTGTAGACTGTCTGGTTTCTCTTTATCCTGTCCTTGGAGTCCGTCGCTAACACTGACTTCATGCGAGCATGTGTCTGAGTGTGTGCTGCTGTGATCAGCACTGTGGTGGGTGTGACATTACAGCCAGTGTGAGCTGCGCGCATGATGCAACCATCGTGCAGAGTATGTGTGTGAATATGATGGGCACAGAATTGAATATGTGGCACTGACCGGCCGGTCACCGGTCAGGGCCGGTTACGCTGAAAACCGTCCGGTTCTGGTCTATGGCCGGGCAATTGGTGCATCCCTAATATAATTTCTTCCTTCTCTTCTGTCTTCCCTCACTGCCCTTCCTCTTCACCTCCCTCTCTCCTTGCTCTCCTCTTGTCTTCCCTTGTCTGCCTTCCTAACTGAATCCTCTCCCTCTTTGCAGCCTACCATGTTGAAGAAGACTCTGCAGTGTTTGGAGGGCATCCACCTGAGTCAGTCTGGCTCCCTGTTGATGCTCTATGTGGACAAGCTGCTGAGCACACCCTTCAGGGTTCTGGCTCGCATGGTGGACACACTGGCATGTCGCAGGGTGGAGATGCTGCTGGCTGAGACGCTTCAGGTACGGCTCATGTATGGGTTTGTACTTTCTTGTCACAAGAGAGTTGGCCAGTAAGTTAAAGCATCATGCAAATAGGGAGCTCTTTGATCCAAGTAGATAAACCTTTTCAGATGCAAACTATGTCTCTCTGTGAAGCTTTGGGAAAAGTTGTGAATTAGTTGTTGTATGTAGGTTACTTTGATTTCCCTCAAGTTCATGTCATATTCTGTCCCTTCACCCTGCAGAATAGTGTAGCTCAGCTGCCTGTGGAGGAACTGGACAGGATCCAGGAATACCTCCAGTCCAGTGGCCTGGCTCAGAGGTAACACTCTTCTGTATTGCAGCCTATGTGAGGACTAATATGTAGTTGTACCATCTTGTTGCACATTTTACTTTGATTGTATAGGAAATGTTACACAAAACAATAAAATTATAGAAACAAAATGCACAAGTTATCAAAGCAAAAAACAAGGCATGCATAAAGCACTTCTGTCCCAAACCTATTATTATCATCAGACCAATTCACAAATGCGAAGAAGTCAGAAATCTCAATTCATTTTCGATTTCCAAAAGCTGTCGTCAATGGGCGTAGACCGAAATGGCTTCGGACACAGTTGGATTGAGCGACAGCCAATCAGAGCTGCAAAATATGTGATGTAGAGTAGTTGGTAAATTTCATTTACCAAAACTAGACCATATTGGCAAACACATCGTATCAACAAAAGTATTGAGTGCAGTTGTTTGTACTTCCTTTAGAGAAAATATACTGTCCAGTTTGTTAAATACTGACGTGATTGTGGAATCATCACAAGCGGTTACACATCAGCAGCAGCCATCTTGGATGTTTATGAAAATGCCTCAGCAGGTCAATAAGGTCCCGCTCTTTCTATACATTTATATCAAAAGTGCCCTGTGTCAGATAAATGGTTGTGGCCAGATCCAGCACAGGTAGAAATCTGTCTCAACTGGACGGGGAACAGCAGAATCTGCCAGAGCTGATGAAACATGCTTCGTCTTGTTTCCAGGTTAGCATGTGTATATTGTGATAACCAAATGTGATATCTGAGACCAAGATTATTTGACATCTTCTGCTCTTACTGGGGAAGTTAGGGAGCCATATATCTACAGGGATGCAAGTTATCCATCAGCAGGACAGATGTTGGTCACACATGAAAAAATAAATATCATCCTCTGCTCCTCTTTGACATCACAGGCATCAGAGGTTCTACTCACTGCTGGACAGGTTCAGAGCCACTGTTACCGACACCAGAAGCCCCACACCTCCTGTGACATCACACCCCTTGGATGGGGATCCACCACCTGCCCCTGAACTGGTCATTGCCGATAAGGTGAGGGATTAAAGAACTAGGATGTGGCATCTGGTATTTCCTGTTTTTACTGTGTCTTGATCCTACAAAGTAAGGATTTTCAGAATAGGAGGTAAAATATTTTTTGCTACATAATTTAATTTTGTTTTATAGGAATGGTACGTGGCCCTGGTGAAGTCTCAGTGTTGTCTACGAGGAGATGTTTCCCTGCTGGAGACAACAGAACTTCTCACCAAACTACCTCCGGCTGACCTCTTTAACATCATGAGTTGCAAGGTGATACAGATCACAGTGCCAAGATTCAGGATTAATATTCTCAACCATATTGATTA
The DNA here is from genome assembly GCA_027495735.1 of Lutjanus campechanus. NCBI lineage: Eukaryota > Metazoa > Chordata > Actinopteri > Lutjaniformes > Lutjanidae > Lutjanus > Lutjanus campechanus. The sequence goes on from JAJHUR010084797.1 coordinate 7,912, forward strand.
ATTCAAAGTGGAGTTGAATTGCATCTGAACCTGCCCTTTTTTCCTCAGGAGTTCAACCTCAGCCTGCTGTGTCCATGCCTGAGTATGGGGGTGCAGCGGTTAGCACGGGGTCAGGGGTCGCTCTTGTTGGAGACGGCCTTACAGGTGACCCTAGAGCAGCTCGCAGGGGTCACCAGTTCACTTCCTGTCCCACACCAGTCCTTCCTGCCGCCCTCTCAGCCGCAGCCTTACTGGGACCAACTAGCTAATGTGTATGGTGAGTCATGAAATAAATAAATCAGGGTTCCTACGTTGTCAGATTGGAGTCATTTCTTAAATGTTGACCTCTTGTACAGCTTGACTTCATTGTGCCTGAATTGTTCTGTAAGGCTTTGAGGGTGCATTGTGTATTTACAAGCTGAAAAGTGTTTGTTTGAAACCCTAAACATGAGGGGGAAATGCAGAACAATTGTTCTTTTGCAGCAGTATAATGTATATTGAAGTGTTCATGGTCTCTTTTTCAGGTGAGCCAAGTTTCTACCCGAGGGTTTTGTCGCTGTGTAGAGCTTTGTCCCAGTACCTGCTGAGTGTGAGCCAGCTGCCTTCCTCACTACACATCCCCTCTGACAAGGAACACCTCATCACCACTTTCACCTGCACTGCCACTGAGGTAAAAGACCACAGCGTAGAATCAAATAAAATGATAGGTAACATTTTCATGGTGTTGATGCTTCAGTCTCATAAAATAGTGGTGTAATGTAACAGTGGTGTAAAAGTAATGAAATATTTATCTGGATCATGATTTTGGCTTCCCACTATTAACTGACTGCAGTGCTCCACTTATAGAAAACTCGCTGCATAACAAATGAAGCGCTTCCTAAATGTAACAACCTGCCATCCTGCAGCAGCAGCCTGTGAACATTTCCTGGATGTTGTGGCTACAGTCCAGAGTAAAGGAGTAATTAACAACAGAGAGCAGATGGGCAAAAAGAAGATCAAATGTCTGAAGCAGAAAGTGAAGAGCTAATCCCTCAAAACAGTTTGTCATCTGCTTTTTGGAAGTATTTTGAATTTAGGACAAGTGATGTTAAGAATATCACATCTTGTCAGAAAGAAAAGCGAAAAATTTCAAGTATGAGAGGCCTTTATGTGCACTTTCTATAAGCAAAAACACAGAATGCAGTTTACTGATTACAAGGTGTCATTCATGGGGATAGAAGTTGTTAGTTATGTCAAGTCTGAGCCATAAACATACTATGTTATCTATTTTTACTTCATGAAAGCATACTTGCTTCTTCAGAGTTGTGTTAATTATAACCCTAAATGTATATATTCAACATAGTTGTGGGTAACTGATTTTGATTCTTCTATTCATCTTCCAACCTCCCATGTCTCTCTCTTTGCCCAGGTGTTGGTGTGGCGTCTCCTACAGGACCACTTACCCCTGAGTGTGGACCTGCAGTGGGCTCTGTCCTGCCTGTGTCTGGCCCTGCAGCAGCCCTGCGTCTGGAACAAACTGTCCACACCGGAGTACAACACACACACCTGCTCCCTCATCTACTGCCTACGCCTCATCATTGCTGCAGGTGAGGCAGCCATCAGGATACGTTTGCGCTTACCTGATGATTTAGTATGATCACAGTGCAATCCCTACCTAAAGACGAAGTTTCTGTGCATCATTTTAATGCCGACCACACTTTCTGTCTTGTCTTCCCAGTGGCTGTGAGTCCTGGCGACCAGCTTCTGCATCCAGAAAAGAAAAAGAGAAAGGCAGAAAGAGACGCTGAAGGAGACCAAGTGGACTCGGCACATGCTGACCGTGAGTACTTACAGATTCAGTAAAACTGGTGGTATTTATGCGTTTATATTTCAGGGCTCTGCTTCACCACCGTGTTTGATGTCTAATGGTATCTTCTGAGTAGATGTCAGGTAAAATCTTCAGGGGATATGATGGCAAATTCTCAAATTCCATCTGTGTGTTGCAGACATGTTCGAGTGGCAAGCTTGTGAGATCATGGCAGAGCTGGTGGAAGGCCTGCAGAGCGTCCTGGCAGTGGGTCACCACAGTAACAGTGCTTTCCCTGCTTTCCTCACACCAACCTTGCGCAACATCGTCATCAGTCTGTCCCGACTGCCTCTGGTCAACAGCTACACCCGAGTACCTCCACTGGTCAGTGTGTGAATGACATCGTGCTCTGAGTTTGTGTACATGAATGCTCTGTTTTACTAAAATTATGTGTGTGTAGGTTTGGAAACTGGGCTGGTCCCCTCAGCCAGGAGGAGAGTACTGCACGACGCTGCCTGAGATCCCTGTGGACTTCCTGCAGGAAAAGGACGTCTTCAGAGAGTTCCTCTACCGCATCAACACACTGGGTACAGAAACGCCTACAGTCGAGAAATGGGCTTTCCCTTTACTGTCTCATTTGCGTTTCTCATCAATGGCATTAGCACTTTCCATCTATGTGCATTTAGAAGTATCCCATTAAAAAAGGTTGACAAAAACAGCAAAATGCTAATGTCCAATGTTAATTTCTACAACTGATTATTCATTATTCAGTGGTGTAAACTCTTAAATTCTGTTATGTCAGATTTTTGTGTGATGGATCCATGATGTCTTTTCTTTGAGCTGTGATCTTTTGTTATATGTTCAGGCTGGAGCAGCAGGACTCAGTTTGAGGAGACCTGGGCCACTTTGCTGGGAGTGCTGGTCACCCAACCCATCACTATGGACCAGGAGGAGGAGACACAGCAGGAGGCACGCACGCATATTCATTGAATAAAAAAAGACTTAATCTGATAAATCACTTTATTCAAATTGAGGATTTTGTTTGTTTTAGGGTAATGTCATAATTAATAATATATATGAATAAAACAGACATTCAAAGCTTAATTTAAAAGCCTCAGTAACAGAACTCATCACCCCTACGTGCCTGCATAAGCACTTACATAGTTGCTTGTCTATCTTTCCCAGCTGTCTCAATGTGTCGTTAATCTTTTTGTCTCTAGGAGGACTTGGAACGGACCCAGTTGAATGTTTTAGCAGTGCAGGCCATCACCAGCCTGGTGTTGAGTGCCATGACCCTGCCCACTGCTGGCAACCCTGCGGTCAGCTGTCTGGAACAGCAGCCCCGCAACAAGAGCCTCAAAGCCCTGGAGACACGGTAGCAGTGCAGTTATTTTATGTGCACACAGTAGTAATGCCTAGAAGAAGCATGCTACGATATTTAGATTTTTTTTGTGTGTGACCAGGTTTGGAAGGAAACTGGCAGTGATCAGAGGAGAGGTGGAGAGAGAGATTCAGGCTCTGGTGTCGAAGAGAGACAATGTCCATACACACCACCCGTACCATGCCTGGGACCCTGTGCCCTCGCTGTCTGCAGCCTCAGCTGGTAAAACATGATCCACAGTCACTGTCTCTCTCTAGCCACAGCTGCTTCATGTTCAACTACCACTCTCATCTCTTGTTTGATTTTGTTCCAGCAGGAACGCTGATCAGCCACGAGAAGCTGCTGCTTCAGATCAACACAGAGAGGGAGATGGGCAACATGGACTACAAACTAGGACAGGTAAGAGATGCATGGGGAAAAGAGGAAGAGGTGAACAAACAATGTGTCTTGGTTATGCTCTTAGTATTAAAAGATTCAATTGCACAATAGGGGTGTAAAGATGCATCAATATATCGATTCAGTGATGCAGTATGATCACTCCAACATCGATCTATATAGTCATCTTTAAGATACACCTTTATTTTGAAATTCCCACGGCATCCTGTGTCACAGATGTTTGGAGCACTTCAGTCATAAAATTGTTGAATCATAATTTAGTTACTTTTCTGAGTTGACATGAATGTAACTGAATAGACATGTGGTGACTAGATATACAGTATGATATCACCTGATATAAATTGCAGGCTTCTGAATTGAATCGAATTTAAATCGTGTCAAGCCAGACTTTGTGATACCAGCAAATACTGTATCTTGATAAAACTTGTGATTTACACCCCTTTTGTTCCAATTGAAATGTATTTTTTTCTTCTCTCTCTCCAGGTTTCCATCCACTCAGTGTGGCTCGGTAACAACATCACCCCACTGAGGGAGGAAGAATGGGGCGAGGATGAAGAGGATGAAGCAGACACTCCTGCCCCCACATCCCCACCTCTGTCTCCTATCAACTCAAGGTCAGATAAACAAAAGCAGACGTGTGCACTTACACATTTCCTCAGTCTCAACACACATGAAACAAAACTGCACAATGAGACTTAACGCTGTTTGTCTGTCTGTCTGTGCTTTCAGGAAGCATCGTGCAGGTGTGGACATTCATTCATGTTCCCAGTTTCTCTTGGAGCTCTACAGCCAGTGGCTCATCCCTGGCTCCCCAAGTAACAGGAGGACCCCGACCATACTCATTAGTGAAGTGGTCCGATCGGTGAGCTGAGATGCACACACTTGGTTATCGTTTCATTTGTCGTCATTCACATCAGTAAAGGATTGTCTACAGGGTTCTTATGGGTGCTGGAAATCAAAGTTTGAAAAGTGCTTGAATTTTGGATAAAGTGCTTCAAACTGCTTCAAATTGCATTACTTTAATAATAAATTGCTACCTCACTATATGGTTCACTTTTTGGATAAAGAAATAAAATGTCAGATTCTTCAGGATGTAAAATCTACTTGCATACAGTTGACACACTTTCTGTAGAATTCTATCACACAACATAATTTTGGCTGTTTGCTCAATTAGAGTCAATGTAATGTGATGAAGAAGCAAAATAATCATTTTGAGTATCTGTGGATAAATATTTAATTTACCACAGGTCTAAGGTGCTGGAAAAGCTTCAGTGCTTGAAAAGTGCTTGAAATAGACTTTGACTAAAACATTACACGCAGGATTCCTACACCTTTAACCAGAGACCCCAGTTTTCTTCATCCTCTCCTCTGTTGTCCCCCTCTTGTCCTTCTGTGTAGCTGCTGGCGGTGTCGGACCTGTTCACAGAGAGGAACCAGTTTGACATGATGTTCTCCACCCTGATGGAACTGCAGAAGCTCCACCCGCCCGAGGATGAGATCCTCAATCAATACCTGGTGCCTGCCATCTGCAAGGCTGCTGCTGTATTGGGCATGGTGAGTACGGCACTTTTTGATAGTGGACGGATGGGTGTTTGTAGAATATCAGAACAGAAGTTAAAGGTTAATTACTACAACCACACACAGTGTATGAAAACTTGAATGTGTATTTCTAGGACAAAGCAATAGCCGAGCCTGTGTGCCGCCTGTTGGAGACGACCCTACGCAGCACTCACCTGCCCAGCCGCATGGGCGCTCTGCATGGAGTGCTGTATGTGTTGGAGTGTGACCTGCTGGATGACACAGCCAAACAGCTCATCCCCACTGTCTCTGAGTACCTGCTGTCCAACCTCAGGGCTATTGCTCAGTGAGTACTGCTGTGTGTTTGTTTTTGTTTGTTTGTTTTTTCTAGACAAATGCGCAAAGTGCTGCAGTCTGCCCCAAAGCTACCTCAACATGATTTTCTTGTAAAATTGTGTTAATTCGATCCAGTCATAGATTTTTCAAAATAGAATAGTGTTGTAATCAGTACAACTGGTCTGAGATCACATAAACATGGCAGCAGTGTGGTGAACAGCATGGTAACTTAAACATTTACATTGTCTTGTAGTCTGTCTGTTAATAAGGTGATGAGCCAGTTGTGCAGTGCAAAACTTGGCCACTAGGTGCTCCCCTTTACATTTCAAAGAAATACCTATGGATGTTTCTGTTTTATTGTCATGTTAATTTTGTTTCACTCACTCAGTATGTCTTCTCTCTTTGTGTCCTGCAGCTGTGTGAACCTGCATAACCAGCAGCATGTGTTGGTAATGTGTGCAGTGGCCTTCTACATGATGGAGAACTACCCTCTGGATGTGGGAACTGAGTTTATGGCAGGAATTATACAGGTACACATCCTGTGTGTAAATGTGACATAACATGGAATTTTACTTCATACTTTCTACTCATAATGAATCTGCGTAAATCCGTTTTTATCTCTATGTATTAACATTGAATATACAGTTATTGTACTGCCTCTGTCCATGTGTTATAGCTGTGTGGTGTGATGGTGTCGGCCAGTGAGGACTCCACTCCCTCTGTCATCTATCACTGCGTGCTGCGTGGTCTGGAGCGCCTCCTGCTGTCGGAGCAGCTGTCTCGTGTGGACGGAGAAGCGCTGGTCAAACTCAGCGTGGACCGAGTGAACATGCCGTCGCCACACAGAGCCATGGCTGCCCTGGGCCTCATGCTTACCTGCATGTACACTGGTAAGAAAGGCGCTAACACAGCTAATGCACTTAAAGGGATAGTTCAGATTGTTGGAAGTGGGGTTGTATGACATACTTATTGATAGTCAGTGCATTATCTACAGTAGATGGTGGTCAGCACACCCCTGGCTTGCAGCAGATTTTCTAAAATACTTTTTGCTGTTGACCCTATTCAAAGCAGTAATTTGTTTCCGTGCTGGTACCCATCTCTGCTTCTCTAAACTGGTGGCATGTTGACCATCGTGTACTGTAGGTAATACACTGGCTAACATTAGTGGCTTATACAACCCCCCTTCATAAAATCCAAACTATCCCTTTAAAATCCACCACACATGAAATGTAGCATCCTGCACTTTGGCTAAATCACCAGCATGTGTTGTATTAGGGCTGGTGCTTTCATTACTGCTGGTGTGACTTTCTCACTGCAAACTCACCATTGGATGTCACCATGCATGGATACTAAATAGTATTAGACTAATTCATCAGCAGTTGTCCTCACTGAAGCTGATGCAGTACAGACCTGCAACTGTTACTAAAAATGCCACAGTAAGGTCGTGTGCCATTTCTTTCCTGTGCTCTCATCCCCTTCCTTCTGCATTGTATGTACAGTAAAATTCAGTGATGTCTCTGCTGCAAAGCAACCCCTCCTCTTCTCTCTTCCCTGTCATTAACAGCTAAAAATAAGGATGTAGACAGCAGTAATGCAGTACAAAGTAGGATATATGTCTTAGGTGGTGTCCCATTCCTCACTGGAGTTGCTTAAGTCGTAGCTGAGGGTGACTCTAAAAGAAAGACGAGGTGTTAGGGTGAGAAATAGAACAATTCTGAGAATAACATTAAGCAGTAATGTTTTGCAGCCTCTAAGACTATTGATATGCTAACTTGCTAGCTTACGCCTGAGTGAGCATGCCACTATAGCTTGCAGCTTACAACACATACTTCTGAATGCTGAGTAGATTTTTCATTCTGTTTAAACCCGTTAATTCTCAGTTCTCCACAGATAAAGTTTAGCCCACAATCTGATATGTCAGACAGAAACAGAAACAATCATAACAGCAAAATGAAGAAAAGAAAAAGAAAGTAACTATACTGAGAGGTATCTAATTTATGGTCACCCTATAGCTTTTCTGTCTTCTTCTCTGTGTTAAACTGAGGATGGGGCTCAGCTCACAAATGCATATACACAGACAGCAGAGCAGATGCTGATGAATAGAATAGCGATAGAAATATAAAAAGTTTAAAATACCATTTTGACAGGCTTAAAAATGGATTGGATTGTGAAATTAATGTTACCTCTATGAACCAAATGGATCAATAATGCAAACAGCAGCCTGGTCAGATCTCAATAAAAAATGATTGCCTGCCTGTCCGGGGCAAGCAAGATTCCATGTCGGACAAGTAAATCTGGCAACCCACTTGCCTGGGTCAGGCAAGTGGTAAAAAAGAATTTAAACTATTTTGATAATCAGTCATTTGAAGAAATTGGATTGAATTCAAAAATCTGGGATGGACATTTTTTTTTTTGCTATTTTCTGACGTTTTATAGACATTGTAGCCCTTGATTAAACTTGTCAATTAACTTTAGTCTTTGGTATTTGATAACTACTAAAAAATACAGTTTGTACAGGGGCAAGTAAAAATTGACTTCAGGGATATATAATTCTGACCCACTTGCCTGACTGGGTAAGTGAAAAAAAAACATTAACATCTGACCCCTCCTTGACCCAGCAAACTTAAATACTTTATTTTAGAAATATAACATATATTACAACTGTTTACAATTGTCAAGTTTACATATCAGCTCTCTTTACACCCACTGCCACTAACACCTACATGTACTGTGTTGTGGTGCACTTGTACCACGTGTACTTAGAGTGAATCTGATCTCTGGGACTAATGCTAGTGATTTACATTCATTAAATCTGTCTTCACAGCACAAAAGACCCTTTTAAAACTCTAACCAACCCTTCAATGCTTGCTTCCGGCATGTGATGCACATGTTATATGTATACAAGACCTATAAAAAGTATTCACCCCCAGATGTTTTCCCCTTTTATTGCTTTTGTAAATGGACTCATGGTCAATATAATTAGCCTTTTTTGACGATTTACAAAAAACTCTTTAATGTCAAAACGAAAACAGATTTCTACAAAGTAATGTCAGTTAATTAAAAATACGTAAGTGATAAGTTTGTGTGATAAGTGATTGCATAAATATTCACCCCCTTTAAAAGTGACTGACCTAATTCAGCAGAGGACCAGTGAATTGGTGCTTGTAGTCTCACAACTGGTGAACTGGAGATCACATGAGTGCAGTGGATGTGTCTCAAGTGATTATAGTAAAGACACTTGTGTCTGGAAGGTCCAGTCACTGGTTCATCAGTATTCCTGGCTACAATTACACCATGAAGACAAAAGAACACTCCAAGCAACTCTGAGAAAAGGTTATTGAAAAGTGTAAGTCAGGGGATGGATACAAAAAAAATCAAAGTCACTGAACATCCCCTGGAGTTCAGTTAAATCCATCATTAAGAAATGGAAGGAATGTGGCATGTGTGTAAACGTGCCTAGAGCAGGCCGTCGTCACAAACTGAGTGACCGTGCAAGGAGACTAGTGAGGGAGGCCACCAAGACACCTATGATACTCTGACAGAGTTAAAAGCTTCAGCAGCTGAGATGGGACAAACTCTGCATACAACAGCTGTTGCCCGGGTTCTTCATCAGTCAAAGCTTTATGAGAGAGCGGCAAAGTGAAAGCTACTGTTGAAGAAAGTTCATATTAAATCTCGAATAGAGTTCGCCCAAAGGCATGTGGGAGACTCCATGGTCAGGTGGAAAAAGTTCTTTGGTCTGATGAGACCAAAATGGAGCTTATTGACCATTAGACTAGATGCTGTTTGGCGAACACCAAATACTGCACATCACCACAAACACACGCATGGTGGTGGCAGCATCATGATGTGGGGATGCTTCTCATCAGCAGGCCCTGAAAGGCTTGTCAAGGTAGAGGATAAAATGAATACTGCAAAATGTAGAGAAATCCTGGAGGATAATCTCATTCAGTCTGCAAGAGAACTACGACTTGGGAGAACATTTCTTTTCCAGCAAGACAATGACCCGAAGCATACAGCAAAAGCTACACAGAAATGGTTTAAAGACAACAAGGTCAATGTTCTGGAGTGACCGAGTCAACGCCCAGAACTCAACCCAGTAGAGAATTTGTGGCTGGACTTGAAAAGGGCTGTGCACACCCAATCCCTGTGCAGCCTGACAGAGCTTGAACAGTTTTGCAAAGTAGAATGGAGTAAAACTGCAGTTTCCAGATGTGCAAGCCTGATTGAGACCTGTCCACACAGACTCAGTGCTATGACATATGATTGCATCTACTAAATTCTGACTTGAAGGGGGTGAATATTTATACAATCACCTTTTTTACACTACATATTTTTATTTAATTGAAATTGCTTTGCAGAAATCTGTTTTCACTTTGACATTCAAGTTCACTCAATTCAGTTGTTTGTCAAAAAAGTCAAATTATACTGACCATGATTCCATTTATAAAAGCAATAAAAGGGGAAAACGTCTAAGCGGTTAAAACTATTTATAGGCACTGTACCTCTGGTATATATACCCTACCTCTAACCCCTATGTCAGCCCCTACTAACTCTAGCACCTCTCTCAGCATGTTGTCGTCCATATGGTGACTGGTTAAAAAACATTTCTTTGTTGCCAAGGACTAGCCAGCAACCTCTGAGTAAACCCCGGCTCTGACTTCTAACTTTCTGCATACTTTCCTGTATGTGCTTCACAGCAAAGAAAGCTAAAGCACATTCAGGTCACAGGAGAGGATAATCTAGTATATAATGTACCCAGGAAACTCTAATACGATAAGCACCAGTCATTTAGAGAGAACCTACTTCTTATGAGTGTGATTTGACCGAAGGCAGCTCCCAGAATTTCACAAATTTTCAGTTTGAGGTCAACAAAATTCTGATCTGAATCTTGTGATATCGGTGTCCCTATTCCCACTCTAACCTCTCCCCCACTGGTTCAACCGGTGCCACCCCCACCCCCCCTCTCGTCCTCTCAGCCGTGCTTGCGTCGAGTTCAGACGCGACAGGGGTTAGAGGTCAGGTTGACTCTGGCTCTGCCGTAGCAGAGGCGGTGGGCGTCACGGCGGGTCATGTTGGTCTCTCCTCAGGCAAGGAGAAAGCCAGCCCAGCCACTCGCCCTGCCCACTCTGACCCTCAGGCCCCAGACAGCGAGTCGATCATTGTTGCCATGGAGAGGGTCTCTGTGCTCTTCGACAGGTACGCACACTCACACATCCTCCATTATAAAAGAATTACACACAGTTTCATTAATTAAAAAAAACAAAACAAAAAAACATAAACACCAAACTCTTCAGTCAGCAGCTTTCTTTGGTCATCTTTGACTTCTCTGGGTTTGTAGTGTCCAAAATAATTTGATCGCAGTTAATACTGTTTTGGCAAACAGTAGCACTTGTTTTGTTTCCCATTATCATTTGCTCTTCTGGGGTCCTGTCCACAGGATTCGGAAAGGTTTGCCCAGTGAGGCTCGGGTTGTGTCCAGGATTCTACCCCAGTTTCTGGATGACTTCTTCCCACCACAGGATGTCATGAACAAGGTCATCGGAGAGTTCCTGTCCAATCAGCAACCTTACCCACAATTCATGGCCACTGTCGTCTACAAGGTCAGCAGCAGGACAGAACTCCAGATGAAAATGAAAAAAAAAAAATCATTCAACCATTTTAAATGCATTTTATGCTGAACAGTAACAAGATTAAAAACTTGTGTACATAAGGCTCACAAGGCCAAATTGGATCTGATTATATCTCCTTAATTAATTTAGCCAAATCAGATTCTTTGACCACAGAAATGCTGCAGTGCTCAAAAGTTGCTGGTAGTTTGCTTCTTGCAGGGAGCATTACAAAGAATTTAAATGAAGTCCAGTCTCAGTAAAGTTGTTACTTGGTACCTCTGTTTTGACCTCCCCAGCCAGCTCCTTTGTTGTCCAATCTGACAATAAGTTGTCATGGCAACATCAAGCTGGAGCAAAGGCAGTGTGTTACTGTTGTTGTCCTGGGATGTAAAATGAAGAATGAGATCTGCTGTCAGATTTTAGAGTAGAAGAAAATATTCAGCAGCACAGTTCCCATAAATAAATGAATGTCAAGCTCAGGTTTTACTTTGAGATATTGCATATATTTGTTGGACTTTTGCTACTTATACCACTTTTGGGGCATAATTAGACAAATTCAACATTTTTTAGACTAGCGACCTTGTTTCCTGTTGCAAACTGAAGATCAGACATTGTGTATGTTTGTGTGTGGTAAGGAGAACAAATCCACTGGTGTACAACACACCTGAAACCTAAAAATAAGAATCTGTTTTTTGTTACCTTGGAATGATTTAAATCTGCAGAGGGCAAGGGTCCTCTTGCACACAGGTTGCCATGTTTCACTGCCATGTTTCTACAGTAACCCAGAACTGACAAACCAAACACTGCACAATCTGCAAGCTCACCACTAGATACTACATAATCCTACACATTGGTCCTTGAAAGACATTTTGAAAATTTCATAATTTCTAATCTAATTTCTCTCCTTTTCCTGCCCCTCCCTCTATTCTACACCAACCTCCAGGTATTCCAGACACTCCATGCCACTGGCCAGTCCTCGATGGTGCGAGACTGGGTGCTGCTGTCCTTGTCCAACTTCACTCAGAGGACGCCAGTGGCCATGGCCATGTGGAGCCTCTCCTGTTTCTTTGTCTCTGCCTCTACCTCCCAGTGGATCTCAGCCCTGTATCCTTACATGATGAAAGTCCCATGAGCAGGACAGTGAATGGGTTGTTGCATTTACACTAAATGTGGGGATGTCACAGCAAAATGTAAATGCACAGCTTACCAGACAGTGTGCTTTGTTGTCCTTAACCCCCATCTTCTCTACCAGACTGCCACATGTGATCAGCCGAATGGGCTCCAGTGAGGTGGTGGACGTCAACCTGTTCTGCCTGGTGGCCATGGATTTCTACCGGCATCAAATTGATGAGGAGCTGGACCGCAGGGCTTTCCAGTCCGTCTTTGAGACTGTGGCCTCACCAGGCAGCCCATATTACCAGCTGCTGGGCTGTCTACAGTCAATCCACCAGGACACGTCGCTCTGAGGATGACAGACTGAGATGGACAAGAAGGCACACAGAGAGAGGCCCGGGGGGGTGGGGGGGGTGGGGTGGCGTGCACGGGGAGAAAAGTGAATTAGAGTGAGAAGAGTGTTGGGGCAAGAAATTAGATTTCCATGTCCACCTCCCCCTTGAGTTGTGATAGAGGGGAAGAAGAGAATGTTTCCTTTGAAAAATCTACTGTAGCCTCGTCCCTTTCCCTCCTTTACACTGATGAGAAATGAGTAAGACTACTGAAGTCGCCATGATGTATTCAGTGGAAGGGGCATAACGAATAGCCAAGGGGAGATCTGAACCCATGTCTGTTTTAGGGTGTCTGTAAAATGTTAGACCGTCTGAACCGATATGAAGGACCCTCAAACTGTGGTTCTGCCTACAACCACAGCCCCGCCCCCCATACAGACCATTCCTTAGACGAATGACAGCACCTTGAACACTTCCTCCTACCCAGCACCTTGATTTAAAAAAAAAACAAACATAAAAAGTAACATTAATCAACCACAAAATTGGATTTGTTTATTTTCCTGTGAGGACTTGCTTGAGTATTGTGATGTCAGTCAAGTAAAAATTTAGAGAGAAAAAAAGAAAAGAAAATGCAAAGTATTTACTATATTTAAAGTTTCAATGCATCTATTTTTCAGTGAGTTTTGTTAAAGAGTGCTTATGGTCTGGTTAGGACACTGACAATGGGCTGACACATAAGAGTCAGAAATGCCTGCTTAATGTTGTCAATAATTAGTATCTTTGAAGACGTTTTTATATTTAAGTTACTTGTGGTCATTCTCTGGCACACATGAGTTCAATATTTTATGTGTAAGAAAGATCACCTATAGCCATAGTGTTTTTTTTTTCTTTGCAATGATGATGAGAAGCAGGGGATGGGTGTTGTAATTGTCGCTGCAGAAAGGGCAACTTGTTTGCACCCATTTCAGCAAGTTGCATCTGTGCAGTGGCTTATTCTGGATGTTCTAATGAGAGGAGAAATAACTAGACAGGTGTATATACTGGGAAGTATAAAAAACATCTCATTTTCTTCTGCGTTTGCAAAATGATACATAGTTTTAACTGTGTAAGGGCCCACATACTGACACTTAAAATGGTGGAAATGGTCAAGTAAGAAAAATACCAAAATTGCAGTGATGTCTTTTCTTTTTTAACCAGTAGCAGAGGGGGGAAACATTTCCTCTTATGATTTTATTATATTGCTTATATCAGTCTAGTCCTTTTTTTAAAATTACATTTCAAGTCTTGTATGCTCCCCAGTACACCTGAACGATTCCACCTGTCCATTTCTTCGACTTTTTTAATTCTCAGGATGTAAGATGTGACTATTGTTGTTGTAATAAGACTGGAAGTGATTTGCAGTCATCTTTAAATGGAGTTCGTATCTTGTAAAAAGTCCTTGTAAAGTAATATGAAAAGCCATGGTGCATGATAAAAATGAGAACTGTGTAAAGATGAGAGATCTTCAAATAGACAGTAAGATAATGTGATGTCATTTTCTTTTCTGTCTTAATATAAACACACACACACACACACCATCAGAAAATGAGAAATCAGTGAATCAGCAGACCGCAGAATGCAGAAAGCTATAAGCTTCTACTATTTTACTGAAGACTTGACCTTGAGTTGCCTGGGAGTGTGCTGGGCGCCATTACTCTGTACATACACTTGCCTTAGATAAAGACTGAATATATGTATGTCCTGTACACTGAAAGCTTGAAAGCATGCTTAGCATTACTGCTATTTTCTTGCGTAGTCCTTAAATACTGTATTTCCGTGGGTATGGTTGCCGTGACTGTTGTGTGGAAGAGATGCAACACAATCCAAAGGGAGCCTTGTAACCTTAGCGACCAACAGCAGCTTTGACAAATCAAGAGACGAGGACGTGTAGCGTAATGGCAGGAGGTTTCTGTTTTTGTTGAGCTTTAAATATTGTTTTGTCTCTGTCTAAGATTGGTCATTATTTCATCATTTGTTGTCTTTGTGCAGAATATTAAACACACCTAGCACTTAAAAACTTGAAGGTCCTCTCATGTCGATGCTGGGCGCTTTCTTGATATGCAATGAGTTCTACAGTAAACATCAGTGATTTGTGTGCTAAATATGTTTCCACTTTCCAACCTTAAAAGCAATGTGACTGGCTTCCTTTTGATCATGTTAAAATAATGTATTCACACAATAAATGAGTCCTGCAGCTGTTATTGGAATTCCAGTGAGAGGCCTCCCTCAAGTAGATAAGTGAGCCTAAATGAGCCGGTTTTTTTTCCCCCACAGAAGATCAACACTCTCTTCAAAGTCACTTTGGATTTTGGTGGTGAGAAAAGAAATGGCGGACGACAGAAAACCTTTTTTTCTGCACCATTTGTAACGTTAAAGGAAATACTTCAAAACCAGGCTAGAAAAAAAATTTCTTTTCATCTTGTCTTTTAGTATCTTCCTCAGGCATGCAACGAGTAAAAGACTGACTGGGGACCCCTGCAGAGGGTAATACGATTACCCAGAAATCTTTTGTGGGTTTGGGAGATGGACGAGGTGGTTGTGGACAAAGGTCGTGTTCAACTGATTTAACATGCTTCCCTTAAAGACTTCATTTTTCTTCCACTTGAAGAATCAGCAGCTCAGACGATAATATAGTCTCTGCTATAATTGATCTAATGAAAAAGCTGAGAATCAATGCAGTTAAATCTTTACTCTGCCAGCTTCTTTACATGCCCCATCATGTCAACTGTCTTCTCTATTACAGTTGGTGCTTGGCTTTAAAGGGACCTCTTTTTCCCATTTCTAGAAAATAACGGTTTGGTGACCACTGATTTATCCACTGATTCTCTGAAGGTGGTAACAGAAAAAGTACAGACTGCAAATTATTTGAATGATGTGATTCCCTTTTACAGCTTCATCAGTCTGGATCCTCATCAGGACCCCAGAGTCTCCTTCACTTTTTTTTTAATTTTTTAAACAATTGCCTGTTAAAAAAAATTAAGAGATTATGTATTTCTGTTCATTTTAATATTTTAAAGAGATGAATCACTGCATATGGTCTTGTAGAAATGAATAAATTATTTAAAGATGTTATCTTGTATGATGTTTGTTGTAAATTCAGGTTTAACCAGTAAGAAAGCCGACAGGATCCACTGTGTCTCTCTAACACAATCAGTCTGTGAGGACACAACCATTTACATGTTCTGCTACGCTCTGCTTCGTCTTCCTCCCTGTCAGGAAGAACAAGCTGTTGCCAGCCAACTCCAATTAGCCAGACAGGCAACAAATGGTCGAGCTGAGTTGGGCAGGACCCCCAGAGAAAATAAATGATTTACCAACACACGCTCATTTAAAGGTCCATTGTAGTGCATTCCGTTTGAAGCCTGTTGTCGGACCTTAAATTGCAGCTCTAGCTGACTTCAATCAAGTTCCCGCATTTTGTACAATTTCCTTTTCTCATCCAGGCAATAATTCCCTATTTATAGGTTTCACAGTAAGAAAGCATATGTTGTGCTTGTTTTACAGCACCCATTAAGATGGGAGGTTCATGATTAAAAGGTATTAACAAGATTAGCAGACAGCTGCCATATGGTTCAAGAAGCACTGAGCTGAAATCGTGATGGCACAGGTATTAAGCAAGTGCACGAGGGAAATACACTTCATATGGCTGAACTTTACAAAAGGTTTATCATGTCTGATTGTATGATGTATGCTTTACGATAAGCATAGCACTTTACATGTAATTTACACTACAAACTAAAACCTTATGTGACAAACAGTGCACATCACTTGGCTAAACAGGAAAATTAATGTACATCTTACCAATAATGTTTTAGATCTTTTTTTGGCCTTACTGCAACTCTATATTGCAAAATCCTAACCTTCTAAAGCTAATAAATACATAAATAACCCAACAGGTGTGTGTATGTGCTGTAATAGGTCTTCTTTGAGGTTTAAAATAGCAATTCAGGTATCCTACTGTAGCTCCATTAAGAATCTGACAATAAGATACAGGGGTTATGATTAAATATATTGCAAAATCTTGTGATACTGTGAGGTGCTGTATTGCTTTTTTTTTTTTTTTTTTAAATATAATTTTAAGAAAACGGTCATGGTATAGAGAGCACACCACCATAGGCATAAAATCTGAGCTGAAAAAGATAGATAACAGCACTGCTATCTAGAGGTCTGGGTTTAACCAGAGCACAAAATGAACTGCTGCCACGAACCTTTGCATGAATCACAATATACAATACAGTGTTTTTAAGAATCGATAAAGTATCACAAAACATAATATCACGATACTCAAGTGTGTTGTTTTCTCACACATATTTGACACTGAGACATTTTCAGTTCAGTTTAGTTTGTTTAAAAAAATATTTAGTTTTACATATGGTTATATTAGTACAGTACACAACATAATCTCAGTTAGTTTTCTTTTTATTTATTTATTTTTCCACACCTAGTTTTACTCTTTAGTTTAGTTTTAGTAATATAATAACCCTATGATAATCTTTATTCACAGGCATGAAGAAACAGTTGTTTCATTTTGATGTGTTGGGTGGGGCTCCTTCTTGTTGCCCCCAATTTAATGCTTCTCCAAGTGTAAAGTGTTGTTAGTTGTAGTTTGCAAGACCTTGACCTGACTGATATCATTATCTAGCTTAAAGCCTGGATAAACTTCTCTCTCACAGATTATAAGAAATAATGTGGCCTATATGAAGTTAATGACCTTTAAAAATCACTATAAATGTAATATCTTGTATTACTTAAAACGTTTGAAGTTTCCCCCCTCTGCAAACCCCCTCCACTGGCCGCTCTGAGCACACCTCCCTCTCCTCCTCCTCTTAAGGCTACTTCGCCAGATGGTGCAGCCTTTTCTTTTGTTTACCCATCGTCCCTGAGTTTACCTAACCAACCTTAGCTACCAAACTATGGGAACTGCCCGGGCAGCATCACCGTCGGACATCGATAAGTAAGTTATCTTTTTTATTTCCCGCTAAGTGAACCCGCTCGACCAAACATCTTTGTCGGAACATTAAAAATAGACCTGCATCCACCTTTTACTTAGCTATCCCTGCTGAACAACTCAGACGTATTGTGGCCAGCTGTTGTCGTTTGCTGTCTTGCTGCATGATGGTAAAAGACAGATCAATACACGCACTTTACCTACAGCAATACGTCCAATAATTATAACATTGGACTTAGACGGCCATGATTGCGATTCTGACTTTTGACACCTGTGGAATATGCTTCTCTTCTTACTTTTATTTGTGATTTCTCGAACTAACTTTTTGCCAATTTGTCCGCATAACTGTTCGCTGTCTGACTGACAACTCGGAAAACCAATGACAGGATATAAAAGTCTGTGTACACCGCCGTTACCATAGTTACGGACCGACATTCCAAAGAACTGGAAATCAGGGGGCGGGACTAGATTTTAAGCATGGGTGGATGCACTTTTGAAAAGCAAGTAACGGCAAGAAACTTTTTTTTATTAACTCTGATGAATTGACTGAATAAAAGCATGCACTTGTGAGTGTAAACTGACAAACACATAGTTGTGAATGTCTTCAAAAGATAACCATCGTAACCAGCGCTAACGTGTAGCTTTACCAGCATGTAACAGCTACAGCTAACCTAGCTAACGGCAACGCGTCAGCTAACTTCACCTCAACTTTTTCTGTACAGCAACGTAGTGAATGTTTGAGACCATTTATGAGCCAAAAGTTTTTTAACACAAACGAAAGCCACAGTCCGCGCTGAATATAAGTGAGAAGCAAATTTGAAAGGTAAAGGCTGAAGTTACCATGAAAACGCTGTTAGCTGGGACCGTTTAATTCTACCTGCATGCCTGTCAGGTGTGAAAACGCCTCTGGTTTGAAAAGATTCCCATTGGATAGAGCTGCACAGACTCCACCCTGCACAGGTGTGTCTGTATGTAGAGTGCCGTCCCTCCTAACATGCTCTAAACTGTTTGTGTTGACATTACTAATAGACCTTTTGTAGTGTTTAATGAGATATAGTAATTTCAGTTGCATTGGTGGGGTTTATAGATGACTATCTGCCTTGCAACCAAGTCTATCAACAAATATACAAAAATATGCTTTGGGAAAGTTGGGGGAATGTGGTGACAGAGTCATGCATTATATCTTTTATTCATATTACTGTACATATTTTCCTAAATTTCCTCAGTCACCATTGTCTTTTCTAAATGTTTCTCTCATCCTAAATAGCAGCTAATCTAATCTACAACTGTTACTGGCTAGTGTTTTATACAATGTTGAAATTGCACTTCTTAAGGCAGTAGTCTGTTCACCATCTGTTTATTAATGGATGGCTGATTAATTGTGAAAGTTTTCAAAATGTACTTGTACTTCTTATCCCTAAGAAAGGGGAAAATTTGGAGGTGTTGTAATCTGAGTTATTTTGTAGTGATTTTATCGGTCTGGCCAACTTGAAATCAAATTGGACTATGTGGCCCTTGAACTAAAAAGAGTTTGACACCACTGTAATAATGTATAGAATATCATTGAATGACACTGACTCTAACATACATACTTTCCCTCAATTGATAGAGCATGCACCCCATGTATTACGAGTCCTGCATTGGCCCTGCTTCCATTCTACCCCGTGGTGCTTTGCTGCATGTTGTCCCCTCTCTGTCTCCTTTCTTTCCTGTCAGTCTTCACCTATGCTATCCATTAAAGACACAATACCGTCCTGCTCTCTAAATATTGTCATCAGCCATTAAAAAATCTATATTGGCTAACCACTAATAGAAGCTCAGGTAGAGACAACAAAAGTGCATCACAGAGGCTAAGGCTCTCATGACTGACTTGGTTGTGTTCTGTTATGCTGCAGGTAACTGAGCTTGTGAATTGGGAGACAGAGTGACACCAGGATGGGAATGCTACAGTAGCAAGGCTGTGCCAGAACTGAGGCCAAGCTTTCACCCCTCTGCTGCATTTAGAACTGCTACTCATTTTTTCGTAGCAGCTTGACAATAGAGCAGTTTGATAAGAGGACAGACACTGGATATGTCCTGTGTTCCTGCTTGAGCAGAGCCCAGGGGACGTATAATGACTGATTGAAACGTACAGAATCAATGGACAAAAGGAAGTTCCCTGGCACAATGTTCAGGCAAGCAGATGCATCATCCAAAAGACGCCCTTGTGGTGGAAGTGGGCTCAACCTGCCCCAGCCTCCACCACCCTCCTCCTCTCACCAGCAGGGGCGCATTCGGGCGGTGGAGGTGGCGAGAGGACGAACAGGGTATGGCTTTACACTGACAGGCCAAAGTCCATGTGTCCTCAGCTGCATCCTGAAAGGGAGCCCCGCAGACTATGTAGGTTTGCGATCAGGAGATTACATCCTGTCCGTCAATGACATCAATGTCTCCAAGGCATCTCATGAGGACGTGGTCAAGCTGATTGGACGGTGCTCTGGTGTCTTGAAACTGGTCATCGCTGAGGGAGAACGTCACAGGCGGCATCATCACCACCAACGCACAGCTGGAAGTCGTCACCATAGCAGCAGTGCAATGGCCGCATCTTACTTGGACTCGTGCTCTAGTGACGATGAGTTGGATGGTTTCTATGACAATAGTGTTAACAACAACAATAACAGCAGGTCAGGCGGTGGAGCACGTGGGGGCTGGTACAAACCCAAACTGGATTCTAAGCAGCTGGGCATCAACAGGGCAGAGAAAGTTGTGGCGGAGCTACAGTCCGGAGGAATTTTTAATATGATCTTTGAGAACTCTAGTCACTCCTCCAGCAGCTCAGACAAGGATAGGCCTGGGGTTAGCTCATCATCGAAACCACGTCCACTGTCTGATCCAGAGTTCCCTCCATATCGGAACACCTCCTGTTCCCAGAGCAACCCCAACCTGCTCTCTGAGGAGGAGATGGCCCAGGTTCTGAATGACGACTCAGTCTTCCTGGACTCAGACTTCCGTCATCTGCACCTTCACCACCACGAAGAACAAGACTTGGACGTAGGAGACGGGGGCGACTTGGTCCTAGAGTCCAGCGAGGGCATTCTCAATGTGGGCATGATTGTTGGCTATTTGGGCTCCATCGAGCTGGCCTCTATAGGGACCAGCTTAGAGAATGACAGCCTGCAAGCCATCAGATGCAGCATGAGGCGCCTCCGGGCAGAGCAAAAGATCCATTCACTGGTGCTTATGAAGGTGCGATTGAATGTTTTGTTAACCACATGATGATAATGTCTTGTTGACTTTATTTTTAATTGAGTAATTAACCGTAATCTAAACTGTAATGGCCTTGACGGCCTTTCAGCTTTATATTGTTGAGCAAGCCTGAAATGAGTTGAGATTTGATCAGTCTGCATTTACACAGAAGGTGCTGGAAAAAGGAAAAGTTAGATGACTATAATTCAGCAGTATAAACACAACATATCCACATGTTAAGTCTGTCATGTTGTTGTTAATGATGTCTGGTAAGTGTGATTGTGTCATTACCACATCCTACCAGGTCATGCATGACAGTGTGCGTCTGTGCAGTGACAGAGGTCAGGTCCTGGCCACCTATCCTGCAGAAAAACTAGCCTTCAGCGCCTGTTGTCCCGACGACCGTCGATTCTTCGGACTGGTCACGATGCAGGCCACCGACGACCACGACGATTATCACTTTAGCAACGGACGAGATGAAGAGGGCAGTTTGAGGACTTCCTGTCATGTGTTCATCGTAGACCCAGAACTCTGTCACCACCAGGTATGAATACAGAGACAGTGATGAGATACAATAAGAGGTTACAAATCTTTAAATTTAGATAACTGTGTTCCATTTTTCACAATATTATTTGTCTATTTTGTTTATACAGATATATAGATAGGCTATTCCTATTTGAATGTACATTACTAAATACTGGGTATTTTATTTCCCACCGGTGGGAAATAAAATACCCAGCAATAACAGCTGGAAATTGTGCTCTGCCAGGTGCTCTATGATGAAAATAAAAACCAATTCACTGAAAAAATAAGATGTTCTTCAGGTGGAGCAAGAAAAAAGTAAAATAAAATGATAATAATAATGAAAGCCTTTATTCTGTCTGGCTTTCTGGTTTAAAATGCTCACTGTTTTTTGACCTCACATGGTCTTCATCAGGGTGGAAATCTAGAAAATGCTAGTAATGGTGCTAATACAATACAGTAATTATGACACTTTTTTAATATTTAGGAATATAGACATACTTTTTTATATTTAACAAAACCACACTTCTCAAATGTGTTAAATTTTATTTTTTTAAAAAGCAGCTATTAATGACATTTATACTAATAAATATAGTCTAAAATACCAATTTTTTTAATTTAAATGAGGAAATATATCAAAGAATATATAAATAAGCAGTGATGGAATGTAACTAAGTGCAGTTACTCAAGCACTGTACAGTTTAGAGGTACTACTTTAGGTACAGTTCTACTCCACTACATTTCAGAATGAAAGATTGTACTTTTTACTCCATTTGTTGCACCATTAGTAGTTAGTTAGGCTTGTATTATTATAGATCAAAATAAGATATGGGTGGGAATTTACAAGCTAGCAGTATATAAAGTATTTAAAATTAGCTCCAGATTTACCAGCTGGAAAACTGAAGTGATGAACTCATTAATACATCAATAATAATATATTACATTATATATTATTCTGAAATACTGTAGGCGGTTATGCACAATGTAGTATTGCTATTTTTACCTTAAGGAGAACTATTTAGTATATTTACTGCACTAAGTCATTTAATGACCAGTATATATCATCACAGATCAAAGAAGCATGCTAAGTTGAGGTTCTCCCTAACCTGTGTTATTGTTTGTCTGTTTCACGTTGAGAAATATGTTAATGCAGTCTGGTAGGCAGTGAAACAGGCAGTCACTGAAGTCAAAGTCCAGAGTGTGTGTTTTCGATGCAGTCGGCTTTTGTTTTTGGGATAATGAGTTTAGCTTTACATCACCAGACAAGTAACAGTTATCAGCAGCTGATCAGCTTACAGTGTAGGATTCGTCATCGCTTGTTATTGTCAAATATTGTAATGTTGCGCTCGTCTTGAACTCCTGCAGCCTTCGCAATTTTTACATATTGCTCCCTTAAGTAGACTTACAGTAATGCTGATAGATTGTTGTACAGATGATCTAAAAATCTAAAGTTTATTTAATCTAGTGTCAACGTTATGAGATATACTAAAAGCTACATTTTATGTCATTAGTTTTGTCAGTGAGAAAAGGGGACATATTGTAGAAATTGTCTCTGGATTGACTGACACTCTGACGGTTACTGTTGTTTCCTAAGGTCCATTTAGGTGTTGCTCGGAGGTTTGGCTTTGAGTGCACCCCGGACCCAGACACAGGAGGCTGCCTGGAATTCCCGCCCAGTTCTCAGCCTCTGCTCCAGTTTGTCTCCGTCCTCTACCGGGACATGGGGGACAACATTGAGGGTGTCCGAGCCCGGGCCTTCCACGATCCAGACAACGATGCCCAACAGAACCACAGCACCAGCAGCAACAGTGACAGTGGCATCGGCAACTTTCTACCAGAGGAGAAGAGCAACAGGGTGCTTTTAGTTGACCTTGGAGGCCCTCCTAACCACAACCACACCTCTGGGCCACGCCACTGGGACAGCCCACCTTCTTCCCAGCAGGCCTGGAGCCCCACTCTAGGAGCCGCAGCCTCCCACCCACCTCCTCCGCCAGCTCTGAGAAATGGCCACTACCGTCACGATCCACACCTGGCTGACCTCCCTCACCCTCTCCCCTTGGCTCACCCCGACGTCCCCAGCAGGCACTCAAGAGGGGTCCACCCACACCACTACTCACCAGGGAAGCGGGGAGGAGCTATGGGGGGAGGAGTAGGAGTAGGGGTGGAGCAGCAGCGGTGGCTGCCAGTCCATGTGCTGAGAGACTGGCGTCACCAGCAGCACCACCACAGCCACCTCCAGGGCCTGAGCAGCGATCAGGAATCCTACGCCGAATCCACTGACGGATGGTCATCAGCCAACTGCAGCACCCTGCCCCCACCCATGAATAAGATCCCGGCCGACCGTTACCGGGCCCCGCTGGCCCCCGGAGACCACCTGCCACCACCTGGAGGGAGCCAGCCTCCTCCTTCACATCCTCACTCCCACACCCACCGGCTGGCTGTTCAGAAAGATGAGTGGGCTAAGAAGCTTTTTGGTGCCGGGGACAGGGAGAGAGCTGGAGCAGAGAGGAGTGAAAGAGAGAAGAAACGAGGGAACGCTAAGGAGGGAGAGAAAAAGGTAAGATAAAAGTGATAAAGTTAAAATATAATTTTAATTAAAAATATTCTTGATTTTTCAAGATCAGATCAGTTTTCATGCTCATCACGTTATTCATTTTTACTCAAAATTCAACCCAGCAGATCGCAAGTCTTATTACAATGCTGCATTCAGCTGGTTTGTGGGCTTTTGGAAGAGTTGTGTTAAAACTGACCATGAGATGAGAAGCGCGGGCAGCAGGTAGCAGCCCCCATCACACACCCCTGCTGTGGAAATTTACTCTGACTAGAGTGTGTCCAAGACTACAGTTTATTGAGGCTATAAATCCATCTGTGCTCATCCCACTGCTCACCATTGCATTCTCACCCTCTCCTTTACAAGACCCAGCATTTAACCCGTTCAGTCCTTCACATCTGAGTTTCTTTCTCACTCAGATGTAAAACTTTTCACTGGTTTTGAAAGTTGCGATGAACCGTGGCCACCCCACCACACATCCTTGTACTATGTTGAATAATACGAGCTTCCCAGTTGGCTCAGTCCCCAGACTTTGTACAAGTGGATAAGTTATTTATCCCCACTGCTCCAGTATCAGATCATGTATTATGCACCAGCCAGGCATCTGCCTTCACCTGAAAACCACCTGTTTCCCACCTTACTGAGAGTCAGTGCAACAGCAGAGCACACTGAAGACTAGTCTTAATGGAGTAAATGTAGAAGTGTTAGATTTTAGAGATGAAACAGTATGAAAAATTTCATATCACGACTATAGTGACCAAAAGAATCAGGGTTATCATTAGTGTTTTAAATGTACTGATACACATGCTGAAATCATTTCATTAAGTTTTATGTTAGAAACCTTTGACTGTTTGAAATGCCATCATTTCCTTTGCAATGATAACGTTTTCATTGACACAAATCAAGGCTGTTGTTAACGTTGTTTGACACTGGACAGTGTTTACTGTGAGATTTTCAAAGCATTTCAATCAAACACAGTTATCACAATAATAAAAATTTGAAACTGCAGTACTAATTGTTAGGAGTTTTATCGTGAAACCTATTTGATTTAGGTAAAGCATTTCTGCTGGCATATGAATGTTACAGCTGCGATTATTAGTCCATTAATCAATTAGTTTTCAATTTTTTAATTAATGCTTAACTATTTTGATAATCAATGAAGCGTTTTGAATGTTTTTTTTATGTTCAAATGATCTAATCTCATCTTTTTAAATGTGAATATTTTCTGGTTTGTTTAGTACTCTGTGACAGTAAACTGAATATCTTTGGTTTATGGACAAAATGAGACATTTGGGAGACAGCAATCATTTTTTCGTAATTTTCTGACATTTTATGGAACAAACAACTAATCTATTTATGGAGAATTATCAAGATTAATCAAAAGTGAAAATAATCATTAGTTGCAGCCCTAATGAATATTATAGAGATTCAAACAACATGATTTCATTAGTAATGTGACAAACACTATTGAAACATAAATGAAGACTATTCAACTATTCCAATTAAGACAAAGCTACACTTGAATGTATTGGCTGCATTATTTTGTGAGGGCAAATTTCCTTGTGCACTGAGATACAGCACATTATTGACTGGCTGTTTATTGTTTCCAGACAATAGAAAGGAAGAGATACAGACAACGTGAAAGATATATATCCAGCCTGACTGGATTCTTTCTGCATTAACCTCCCTACCCTACACCCGTCAGCTGAAATACTCACACAGAATCCTCAGAAGAATGTAGGAAACAGTTGTGTTGCCACCGTCTATATATCAGAAAGCTTGATTCTTTGATTCCTTGAGGCTGGGGTTTCCCCCAGCAAAACTCACTGTGGTCAGGGTCCCAGGGACCCCCAGGGGACAATCAGAGGAAGTGTTTACAAGGCCAGGGGCAGGGTAGAGGCTGACAGTGACAGGAAGGTGGATGTTAACCCCTCTGAACAATGTCGTCTGACTTGAGACGCACAGCTTTGGGGGCTGCGGCTGTCATGGTAAGACATATTAGTCAAAATAAAATGCTGATTCCGCTGTGACAAATGTAGCTCTGCTGTATTGGTGTTGAAGATCTGTTGTCTTTCATAAGTAATACATTATTATAAGTGTTAGAACTGACTTGTCACTTAATGGTTTTCAAACTGGGGTCCAGGGTCTATCAAAGGGTTGTAGGGGATCCTCAGCAAAAGGAGGAATAAAATATTTTAACTTTTATCATATTTTGTGGAAGTCAGAACAAGGGATGAAATTAGCTTGGTCGTTTTGATTGAGTATAATGTTAGATTATTGATTGACTATAGAGACTTTATCATCTTCTAAAAAAAACTCAGAAAAAATGGAGACAAAATGCTCTCAAATTGGTCTGCGTGTATCGACTGTGGGGGGTCTTTGACATGACAATTTGGGAACTACTGACCTATTGAATATAGATAATACAGTGTAAAATGCAATACCCTTAATTGGTTGTCAGTGTTTGCCACATGGTGGCACTGTTTCACTATCTAAACATAACGTCCATAAGCCTTCTACACTCTCATGAATGTCCATGTCAGGAAAACTAAGTTTTATTAAGAGAGCTATGAATCCATTTTGGTACCCAGTTCATTTGTCCACAGAACACAAACATGATTTTTTTTTAAATCTCCTTACACAACAGAAATCTGAAGTTTGACTAATTAAGTCTTTGAATATAGTGACTCAAACATGCAGATGAATCGTGACTCTTGACATATGATACAGTGATCATTCATGTTTGTCCATGTTTGATGACTATACCCTATAAGCTTTGGCACATTTCAGCATTTCAGCCCCAGTTACACTGGTGTAGTTGTTGTTGTTTTTTGTTTTTTACAAGGAATAAGTAGTGTGTGTGTGTGTGAGGTTCTTATGTTGACAGCTGTGTTGTCATAAACAGGAAGGATGCCTCTTTTCAGTAACTGCACAGATAAGAGCTGCGAGTTTTCCACTAAAATGGAACGTTTCTCTGAAAAACTTCTGATGCAGCCACACCCAAAACAACCCCAGCAGCACTGCTGAGTCAGATCAGCACTTTATCATTTCCTTTTTAATCCAAATCTCAGCTCCTCTTATAAAACCTTTTTTTTTTTTTTTTTTTTTACGTTCTGCTTCATTGCTATCACAAATATGATTTGTTTTAAACTGACCAAGTTATACAGAGGTCATGTGAGAATGTTTGTCTCCACATATGTAATTGAGTGTTCAAATTGGTGTTATCTCTCTCTCTTTCATACACACACACACACACATACACACATGCAGGATTGACTCAGTATCCAGGCAACACCACTGGCCATCTCCTGATGAAATGCCGACAAGACCTGCTCCTAATCAGCCAGTCAGATTCAACATGTGTCACATTTGGCCTCTGGAGCCTGTCAGCATTGATTAATCTCTCATTAGTCAACTGGGGTCCACTCATGTCCGCTCACTCCTGCATTGCATTGAGATTCACAAAATGCAATCTGTGAGAATGGAGCAGAATATTTCTGTTGTCATTAAAAGGCTTATTATGTAGACTTGTGAAGGTGAGTTCTTTCACCAGTTTGGTTTACAACACTACTCAGTGTGGTCACATCAGTGTCAGATGGCTTTAGTCAATAAATCTTGATGACCCAATGACTAATGTTGTGATGAGCATTTTATGGCTTCATGTAACAGTGGCCAGTTTTTCCAATTAGTAGGTTCCCGTTGCACTAGTCATTACAAAAATTACTATACCATCTTTAACATTCTTCTTATTTAGTTAAAAGAACATAGAACATGTGTCTGCTGATGTAAGGTGACCTTGTGTGTCGAGAAAGGCACCTATAAATAAAATGTATTATTATTATTATTATAGTAATTAAAAAAAACACCTCGACCATATAATACAATTCAATGCAACAGCACAACATAGTGCTCCCTCACATTGAGTGTTGCTGTTATCGTATCCATCCCCTTTGTGTGTCTGTGTGTGTCTCTGTGCTGCTGCTGTGGTTGAGGGGTTGACTAAAGTACTATCTGGTACTGCGGGCAAAATCACAGGACCGTACATGCCTGTGTCCAACATGTGGAATTTAACATTTAAGTGGAGAAAAAAAAGAAACCCATCTTAGAAAGACATGAGTGTGTATGCTTCAGGCAGAGCTGCACAAAGGTATTCATCTAAAGCCTTAATGTAACACTGTTGACATATTATGTTGTATCTTTGTTTAACTGACACTTGGACATTCAATTTTCTATAACATCTGTCTCACCCAGCACAGAGACGCAGACATATGGTGTAAGAAATAGTGGCAAACTGTTTATTTACCTGCTGTTTATTTTTTTAAAAACACCTCTTTGGATTGGATCATTGTTTTGATCATTTAGGTTTGGATAGTGCAAAATTATAAAATTATTATCTGATTGGAAGTTTTCATGTAAAACTGGTATAGATAAATAAACACCGGATCCCACTAATAGCCAACAGCATCATTAACAAATAAACTCAAGACCTTAGCTGCAGGCTGTCAATGTTGTTTTTTTGACACAGTCCACCAACAGTGTAAAGCTTCTGTGCACTAAAAATAAAAACTCAAATATGGATATATTAGATATGATGAGTGGCATTGTAATATTAACTGACAAGATATTTGTGGTCGATACTGATACCAATATTGATATTTGATAATGCTAGCCTTTTTTGGGGTGGGGGGTGGGGGGGCAAACTATTAGGGATGCACCAATTTGCCAGCTAATACTGACTGTCTGCCAATAACTCAGCTTGACTGCAGCAGGCCTATCAGCAAATAGGAGGTCATTCACTAATGGCAGTGGCCGATGTGTTGTGTTGCATCCATTTTGTGCTCACTAAATGTTCCTTGTTTGTGGTCAGGCACAAACAGCAGTTGCTAGCTTACCCAGCTGATGTTTCTGAGAAGAAAACAGTGACTGCACACAACTCTGGTTTGAAGAAGAAGAGCGTACTTTATTAAAACCCTTTGGGGGAAATGTGAGTCTTTTCACTTCATTGTTAGTCATTTTACACACACGCAGGTTTGTATACATACATGCACATGCAATTTGTGGGAGAGGAGGTAGAGTGATGGAAAGGGGTGCCCCAAGCAGTTGGGAGTTCAGTTCCTTGCCCAAGGGCAGCTGGACAGTGCCCATGAGGTGAACTGGTATGTCTACAGCTACCAGTCCACTGTGTACTTTTTGGTCTGACCTGGGGCCTCATTTATAACCCCTAATTTAAAAGGTTGCTGCGCACAAAAAGATTGCGGAAACGACGCTGAAATGTACGCACGCATTTTTCGCCGCCAACGTTGGGATTTACACAGAAATACCTCCCGCAAAGTTTTCCAGGAACGGGAAATCAGCGACATCCATTCATTTTATACTAATACCGTTTTCAGTGATCCAGTTGAACATTATTCTTAATGGCTTTCAGTTTGTTTTATCTCTGTGTTTAAATGTGTGGAGTCGATCGTTTCTATAAGGACGCGGCTGCTGCTGGAGGGTAAAGACGCACAGCCGAGGTGCAGTGGAGGCGCAGCAGCTGCAGCCGCTGGAACACAGCGAGTAAAAGAAACAGAAACTCTATATGTCGGGGGGAAAAGCCCTGATTATTTTTTGTTCATAAACGCGTAGGTTGCATTTGTTTTACTCTCAACTCAAACAAGGGGATACATGTTACCCATTACGCAGGCTACCTGAATCATCCCGTGCGTCTGGCTCACTCTGCCCCCCTCTGACTTCAACACTCCTCCACTCAGTTGAGACTCGCTGACACTCTCACGGCCTGTGGATCTGCGCTTTCTGGTTTATATTTTTCTGTCGGACTACTTATTTTTTAGTCTCGGCGACTGTTGTATTTGTGAGGCAGCAGTATTATTAGCGTCCGCCACACGCTGCCAGAGTTTGTCCACCAAATAACATATTTTCCTTGTCTCAATCTCCGCAACAAAAGCGTTGATTTCATTCGGTATGACAGTCCCTTTCTAGCCTTTCCTGCAGCATTCGCCACGATCGTCCTCCTGCAGTCAGTGTGAATGAATATTAATTTTGGGCGTTTCATTGACCATTTATAGGCAGTTATGGGCGTTACATGACGTCCGCAAAAGGTGCGCCACATTTCAACTTGATTGTGATTTATAAAGGAAAACTGGCGTAGAACGTGCCTACGCACTGTTTTATAAATCTGAATATTTTTGTGCTTAAGCACTTTATGTGTTTCTTTTAAGGTGAATCCTATGCACAGTTTTGTAAATGAGGCCCCTGGAATTTAACCAGCTACACTCCGGTCACCAAGCCGAGTCCTTACAGACTATGTTATGAGGGCAATGTGTGCCTTTTGTCTGTCTGTCCCTTTCTTGTTAACACAATATCCCAATGCCATGAGGAAATTTCTTCAAAGTTGGCACAAAATTCCACTTAGACTCAGGGATCAAAAGGGGTCAAGGGGGGTCAAAAGTCAGTGTCACTGTGACAAACATGTTTTTGGCCATAACTCAAGATTTCATACACTTATTATGACAAAATTACACACAAGTATTAACTTCACTCTGACGTCATAATGTTCAGCTCTCTATCAGTCCTCTGTACTCTGTAAAAATAAGTAAGTGTTTCTCACTGGAAACTACTCACCGGAACTACACAATTATTAGTTATTCAATTCCATCAAAGTCTTAATTACATATATTATGTAAGTCTGGATGGACATGGATGTAAACTGCATCTTTCTTTCTTTGTTTCCTTGGCACAAATTGGGGATTAAACAAAAAAACAAACAAACAAAAAAACACAAAAATTCCCAAAAGCATTGGTATTGGCACCAGCTATTGGCCAAATTGTCATTTAAAACATTTGAATTTGAAATAATTTCACAAGTGGTGCATCCCTACAAACTACGCCATGACTTTCAATTACCTCAAACATATCTTTAGTATTTCTGTACTGAAAATAAGTGTGGAAAACAGAAAACAGAGTATGGAAAATATTTATTTTCAGACTGTTGGCCCTGATCTATTTTCTAAAATATATTATTCAGAATTTCTAAAAATAACTGGGTACAAGTGGTACTGTTTTTCATGGTGTTTGGAGCAGGCAGCTAGTGCAGCCAGAATGTTTACCATTGTGTGACAGAGTGCAAGCCAGAGCATGCTTGATGTCATTGATAGCAAGGCAGCCCCACCCCAACAATACTACTTAACAATACTAAAACCAGACATCCATGACCACATTAGATTGAAAGAAAATGCAGCACTATCTTTGGATAGCATATATACAGTACATAGCATCACAAATAATCAAATATTAAGCTTTTCTAAACGTATATGAGTTATGCAGCTGTCAGTAGGACAGCTGAAGTGAGTATAGGAAAAGGAGAGATATTTGGAAACAATTCCGGCACAATTTTAATCTGTCATTCAGCCCCCATTTGTAATGATCACTTGTTTCCTCCCACTAATTTAGATTCAGCTTTCATTTTGTGGAGAGTAAGAGGTCTGACTTGTTTCTCAGACTTATTTTTAGAGGGTTCTCCGTCAGGTATAATTTACCTCAGTCCCATTTGTTTTGGTATTTTCAAGCTTGTGATTATGCCCATACCTATTTTGCATCTCTCCCACAGTAACCAGCTGGTTCTCTTGACGTTGAGATGCCCTTGGATGTGGCCTCTCTCGCAGCGGTTAGGGATAATTGGGAAAAGGAGCTTGAACTTGATGTAACAGATGAATGGTAGGAAAAGGCACTAGTCGGGGTCAAGTCTACATCTTCATGTTGCCTGAGTTTAATTCAATTTAAGGTCCTGTATGGGGTTCATTTTATAACAGCTGAGCTTACTAGGTTGTTTCCAGATACTAGTGATACTTGTGACAGATGTTGCTTGTCACTAGCAGATCATACTCATATGTTTTATTCTTGTTCAAAATTATCTGAGTTCTGGCCTTGTTTCTGTAATAGATTAAGCAAAGCCCTGAATATTACATTAAAACTCTGCCCCTTGATGACCATCTTTGGGATACCCCTTGTACCAGCCGGTCTCACTAAGAAACACTAATGTTGTTGCTTTTGCTTCACTCATGGCCCGCAGTCATGTTCTACTACAGCAGAAAAGCCCAAATCCACCCTCTACCACATCATGACCAACCAATTTAATGTCTTTTCTGTCATTAGAAAAGATGAATGTTCTTTAAGAGGTTTATCTGCCAAGTTTTACAAAAGATGGCAGCCTATTTTTACATATGTAAATACCCTATTTTATTTGAATTACTTTTCACGTGTGCTTTATTTATTTACTTATTATTGTTTTGTTTTTGTTTTTTTGTTTTGTTTTTTTGATTTGTCTCTTTGTGAGCATTTGAGGTGGGTGGGGGTGTTGGAGAAGGTGTTGCTTTATGTCTCTGTTGTAAAATGTTGGGGGGGGGCCTTGGAGCACAGTTTTGTACTTTGTATTTGCTATTTGTACGATGTTGGTTTGCATTTAAAAAAATATATATAAATAAAACAAAAGAACAGGGAGACACAGCCTCAGTACATGGGGTGCATGCTCCACCAGCTGAGATACTGATTTGTTTTTGTTTTTTTTGTATATACATAAAACGTCCTGCTATTTGTACTCGGATGTCAAATATTGTCTGGAAAATCTAGTCAAAAAAGTATGAAAATTCAAGTTAAGTCAGGAAAAGTGTGGAATGTTGACATGTAAAATGTGTAGGAACTTACAGCCTTATCACCAGCTCGCTTCTCTGACTTTTAGGCTACTGCCACCTGTGCTGTCTTGCATTGAGCATTTGACACAAACATTTGTATATTTTCTCTCCTCAGGGTGGTCGGTTCCGCGGTCTGACCATGGGCTTTCCTCCTCTCCCCCAGCGCTCCTCAGCCAGACGCTCCTTTGGACGATCCAAACGTCTCAGCCTGGCCCGCTCTCTGGATGATTTGGAGGTAGGAGAAACACACACACACACACACACACACACACACACACACACACAAACATACACACATTATTACTTACATCTGCCAACAACTGTTATTGCAGTGCTCAAGGCTCTTTCTGACCGTTGTTTTATTGTCACATTTGAGCCACACGTGCACCATCTATCTCTAATAATAGCAGCTCATGCGCATCATACAAACTCACATGACACATCAAGCCCTCTTCTCACATCACCGTGGCAACATACACATGGTAGAGGACAGAGCCACTGCATAGAAAGAGCCAGTACACATTTATAAACTGGTATTTATGGATTTGGCCTAAGATTTCAGTACAGCTTTGATAACAATGAATTACTTAACAATACCTCAGGTTACTACTTGACATTATGCAGCCATAATTTAGGTGTAGAAGAATTTCACAGTCTGACTGAGTGGGTGCATTATAGATAAACTGTTGCTAGAATTATAGTTTTGCTCTCCTTTTTAGCTGAAGGAAATGACCTTGCATCCAGTCATTTGAGAGACATGAGTTTTGCCTAACAATATACCTATTTAGTTCTACTTTACAACATTGTCTGAAGAGATAGTCTGCAGTGGCTGCTGTAGTACTCAGGCAGGAATGATACAATAGACTGTTATGGCAACCACTGTAAATTTCCTTGAGGCTGGGCATAGATTTGCAGAGAGTTATATTCATCTTTAATATGTTGGGATTTAAGTATATGATGCTCCATTTCCAGTCACCTTTTCATCGTAAAATGAGCGGAAAAACAGCTACAGGATAATACTGTACATTAGAGTGGAACATACTGAGTGTCATTCTTATCTCACTTCGTGGTCTGCCTGTATGTAGCATATGTGTGTGTGTGTGTGTATGTGTGTGTGAAGGTTGGCTAAACCAAAGCAGAGTCCTGCTGTTTCATAATGATTCATAACAGTAGTTTTGGTCACTAAGATAGAGATCAGAAGACAGCTAAATGTTTCCGCCGTTTAGTGGCTACTGAGGCACCCTGGGAGCAGATTAGCAGATTCCACACTGTCGCTTCAGTAGTGGATTTTTTTAAATATACATTTTTGGCATTTTTCTTTTATTGAACAGCACAGTAGAGAGAAACAGGAAGTATGGGGGGAGAGAGAGAG